>BGPR01036962.1:0-15315 GCA_013235015.1 Araneus ventricosus
TGCATGTCTGTATTTCATATGTTATTGCACAAACCATTTACAGCATTGATTTCAAGAAAAAAACAGAGTTAATAAAAAACAACTTTAAATGTACACTTTTCTTTAGTTGTATATAGTTGTATTAGTTTAGTTGTTTATTTTAGTTATTTCTCACTGATTAATCTTTTGTTTAATTCATTATTATAACATATGTAATCTGACAATACAAATTTTGGCAAATTATGAAACGTCGTGGAGTTGAAATTTAGTTCTTTAATCGATTAATTTATACTGCTATAAAAATATTAAAACTGGTATTGGTCATCGAGAAGAAAAATCGCAAGAAATTTTAAAAATCCAGACATTACTAAAAAAATTACCACAGCTTACGATTTTTTTTGTTTCTTGGTTTCTGTTTATATTTAAAATCTGAACTTAATCAAGCCCAATCAATCAAAAAATATATATTCATGTGAGTAAATAATTTTAATTATATTTTGTGAGAATAGTTAACTTGTTTAAATGAAACATTGTTTATATATTAACGTTCAAAAATGATATTTGTTCATTACAAGAAATTCGAAAAAAATCTACTACAATAAATTAATTTCTAAGAAATTAAACAGTTTTCACGTCAATATTTTTTTCATTCAAATAAACACAGATTTAGTAAAAATATAACAGGTTAAAATTATTTCAGAATCTTATTTTGAAAGTTCAAAGATTCGTTCTTTCTGAAAACATTTGAAGCTTCCCGCAGGCGAAATCTCAATTCATCACTGTCATTATGAATAGCGGACGTTTCCCTCGAAGAAACGTTTGGGGAAAATTCCTGCTTTTCTACCCACACCCTGTTTGGATCTCCTGCCCGCCCGAAAATCCGCCTGGCTCGTACAGAACCTACCAAGCCGGCTGGGGCGGGTGTCGTAGTGAGAGTGTTAAACTGGATAATAGTGTAAGTGAAAATGTCAAGAGATTGATGCAAAAGTTATATTATTATGGACGTAATTTAACTGTATTGGGCTGGTACATGTCTTATCCACTTTCACAAAACTATTGAATGAAAAACTTAAAAGTGTAGAAATTATTCTGAAAAATAAAAGTGTATTATACCCTAAATTTATTGGATCTAAAGATAAAATCCATCAGAATTCTTATTTGGATATCTATAAAATGTTTTCCTGTGTACCTAAGAAAATTAGAAGCAATATTTTCTGCGGTAATTTTGTATAACGTATAAATGTATAACGACTATTATATTGATGATTCTTTACTATAAAAAATGTTGAAAACATGTATGTAAGACATATACTTTTCTTATCTGTTAGTAATACGCTGAATACTAAAATGTATTATATACAAAATTTTTCGTCTCAAAATTTGTTCTTGTATAACTAGAACTGTTTGCAGGAATCATTTGGAAGAAATGTAGCATATGAATGTTCCTAGTTTTGCTTAAATAGCGAACTAATGAATTGGGGTGCCGCACACCTTGCGCGTTAATCTTCATAGCGCGCGTCACCTCTGTTTAAAGCAAATGTTTTAGTTGCGAAAATTCTTTGCTATGAAATAATAAATTATAATTTAATATGCAGAAAACTCTAAAAAATCGCAACCGCAAGCGTAGTTACCCTCCGCCTGCATAGGCATACGGGGCATGTGAATGATAGAATCTGCAATGGCTCGAGTACTGAGGCCGGAGACATTAAAGGCAATCACCTGGCCTCGGCCCGACCCCTCCCGAAAGTGGTATGAACTATCACTGGTGGGGCTAACTCGACCCACCACTATTGCTGTACCCACCGAGGAAGCGAGTACCCGCTTACTTGTCCGGCGGCCACTCATCCGTGTACTCGCGGTAACGATCCCGGGGAATAACCTAAAAATATATAATCTATCTTAATTTTGAGAAATTTTCTTTTGAAATCCGTATACATACAGTTGTTAAATTTTAGCACATTTTTGAAACTGCCTCAATTTTTCCATTTTCTTTTGTCTTTAATCCATTTGTTATTTTATGCTACATCTCCCTCATATTTACATATTTTTTGATATATTATGTATGTAATTTGTATACAAATATAAATTATATGCATAATATATTTTATATGTATATATATTATAAAATTCTTCTAGAGAATGCTTTTTATGTGTATTAGAACCTCTGTGCCATGCTATTATTTAACTTTTCTGTTTCAAAATGAATTTCATCATATTCATTCAGAAAGTATTTTTCTAGGAAATGCAGTATTAAATTTAAAAAGCAAAGAAATGTAAATACATCCTTGTAATAATTTAGATTGCGTCAATAATAACCCTTCGTTGAAGTTAATATTTGTTTTTGAGGCCTTTCAGTCTAATTATCTGAAAATAATGATTGATGAAAACCTTTTATCCTTGAATAACACACATTTTTTTTAAAAAAATGCTTTAATAGGTGAACATTTTAATGGGCTCTGTATTAGCAATTAAAAATATAAATGTCAACAAACTAAAGCTATAAATATCGACAAAGGTGCTGTATAAGTATTTCAAAAAATGCTCTGGGATTTGGTATGTAAGTCAACATGAATTTATTTCACACAAATTATTAATATCGTAGAAAACAAATACTTCTTAAACGAAGTTCTGTGGTAATTTTATTCCTGATCTTCGGGTAAAAAATGAAAATGATTAACCTTCCCTGGAGCGCATCGAATCTGTGAGATGAATCACCCATATTTTTTTTGTGCCCAAGTGAGGGTTTCACCAAGAGAAGTGTGGGACCTCTAGTAGCTTCCTGGCCTACCACTCACAATAAGGTACTGGTTTTTTTATCAAGTGCTCTTTTGATGTTCTCACGTACATCAAAAGAGCACTCGAGAAAAAAAACCACGATACGTTATTGTGAGTGGTAGGCCAGGGAGCTGCTACTAGAGATGTGAGGGGCACGTTAATTTGGTAGTTGAGTTGGGGCCGAATTATATATTTTTTTTTTCCAAATTTTTCTCAGTATTTCTCCTTAAATACCCGCAAAAGTTCGCATTCCTGCGTCCCAGCCCCTAATCAATGACATTGATCGTTATTTCCAACAAGTTGTTTCAAAAATATAAAATTATTTCAGGCTCTCATTGAAACCTTTCGGGAAAACAAACGTCAACTCACTCCTGAATTCCTGGACATTTTGTTTGCTGAAATTGAAAAGGAAATACAAAAAAGTTATTTAAAAACTTCCTTCGATGAAAGTCAAGCTTCTTACAGAAAAATTTTCCAATTTATTTTAATCCATACCGAGCATGTAACCCTGGAGAAAGTACACTTGAATATATTCTTTTTTCTTTTGCTACAGTTTTTTCTGGTTGAATTTTTTTTATCTTTAGGCTTATTTCGAACATGTTTTTTTGTCAAATATAGCTTTGCATCATCTAATAGTTCAGTTCGATAAGCTTTTCTTTAAGCCTAAGCAAAAATTAAACTTCCTATCTCACAGATGAGTTGCGCCCGATAGAGTTGGCATTTGTATTGTGCCAGACCGAAGGTTAACTTAAATAATTAAAAATATAATGCAAATCTGTTCCTATTATTTAGTCATTAACTTGTCAAGTTTCTCATATTAGCTATTTTGCATGATTTTATTTTATTAACATTATTAGCTTATAAACAATTATTATTATTATTATTATTATTTAACACATTGTTAATTTTCTGTTTTATAACGTATTTTTAAGTTTTAAATTTTGTCCAATTACTAAATTTATTTTCTTAAATTTTACTTTCTGAGCTACAAAATAGTTTTTCAGCACTTAGTGTAATTTAAAAAATCAAAACGAACAATCGCATTAACATATACAAAATTTATAACACAATTTAAAAATCAGTTGAGATTGCATAAATATTTTTGTGACGTATTGATCCATCTAAAAAAACTTACGATATGAAAAGTCTATAGGAAAAAAGAATTTAAGCCATTTACTCATTGTTGAAAGCGAAAAAATTACTTCTATTGATGAAGAATTGAATTTGGAACGCACAACTCTGAAAAAATATATCAGAATTTTTAAACTGTAAAATATATTATTAAAATGCATAAGTAAAATGGAAAAAGTATTCTACAGTTTTCTTCAATATATCAATTTTTTTCTAGATCATGTGTTTGATTTTTATGTTTGTTCTAATCATGTTGGTACAGCAAGGTAAGTCGTTTGATTTCTACTTCAGTAGCCATATATAACATTGTCACGTACCCGTTTTCATTTTTAACAATTGTTATATAAAGAAAAGTTAGTACATATGTCTCTTAGTAAAATTGCTTGGTATAAATGCTCTCATAGAAACTGGAATTTCAATAGAATATTTTAATCTTATTTCTTTAGAAACCATTTCACAATTCCTTAAAACTAGTACATTATTAAATAAGAAAGAAGAACAACAATAACAAAATCGAATTTATCAAAGGGAAGGTGGACTTTAATAAGCTATCTTGCAAATTATTGACTCATATTATTAAAATTTGTTACCAAATGCAGGGAAATATGACTACAAGAATAATCTTTGAAAATTCTTTTAAACCAAATACAGTACAATCCCGATTAAACGAACTAAAGTGGATGGAAGGCTTTTTCGGATAGCGATTTCTTCGGTTGAACCATGAACATCTATTACTATTTTGCATGTAAATACAGTACGGTATTCTGAAATATTTTGAGTGTAAAACGAATTCAAAACTCTCTTTGTAAGTAACACTTATCCTCTCTATTAAAGTTAACCTCCGCCAGTCACAATATTCGCACCGGCGAATTCGGGCGCCATACGCCTGACAGGCACAGGTAAACAATTTCGTAATTAATATTGTTAACACCGATTAATTTTGTTTTTAGCCTTCTAAAATTAAACACTGAACTTCTTGTGTAGGCTTAAGAGAAAACAGTGGTGATATCGTTGCAAAAAAGTATCGTCTTCGCGATTATTTCCGTGCAGTACAGCATATATTTTTGGATTTAAAAGTTCATAAGCATTTCGGAAAACCGGATTTCGGTCAATCCGAATTCGGTTAACCCGGGTTCTACTGTATGTTTTCTTTAAAAAAAATTAAAAATCAATGAAAAATATTTTAATGCTCCATTTTCTGTTATTTTTAACATTTTGATTTATTATAATATTATTATTAAGTTAGAAAACTGAATTAATATATCAAATATATAATTTTTTAGGGTATTATGTTGATATTTCATTTAAAGTTTATTTTTTCGGAAAATATTTTTATTATGTGTACTGAATTTCTATCAAAATTTCTTGTTCTCCTAAACTAAAATTAGTTTTTAACTATTCGAATAAAGTTGAAAATTAAAAGATAAACGGAAATATATTTTAGTGCATAACAAGAACAAAGTTTATACAATTTCTTCCAAATTAAAGACGTTTGGAACATTTCCAAAAGGAAGCATGTGCGAGAAAAACATCATTTTGGGAATACTCCAGTTAAAACATATTTTTTCACCATTCAAAACATATTTTTCTACCATTAATCCTTAAGCTTCTGAACACATAAAATATTAATTTTATAATGAATTTAATTTTTTCACATATACAAATACATTTTAAAAATAAAATCCCAAAATGAAAATTTAATGTTTTTCTCCATCTTTAGTAATTTAAATATCCTTGGTCCTTTTAAATAAACTATGTTAGGCTATATTAAATATACTGTATTTTTGTAAGTTATTTTTCACGTGTTTAATCAGAATGGGGAAAAAATGGTTCTAAAAATGGTTTTTAGGATTTCGAGAGGCATTTCGTCCAATATTTGGTAGAAATTTACAATATCCCACGTTCGAAATTTCATCGTATGTTGTTCGGTTTAGAATCAGACGTAATTCCAAAAATGGTTTTTAAGACTTGGAGAGGCATTTCGTCCAATATTTGGTAGTAATTTACAATATCCCACGTTCGAAATTTCATCGTATGTTGTTCGGTTTAGAGTCAGTCGTAATTCCAGAAATGATTTTTAGGATTTCGAGACTCTAAAATGTGAGGATTCATCAAAATTGCAAGGTCGAATTATTTGATCGAACTATTACAGTACTTTTTGTTGGTATACTTTTTATAAAAGAAAATAAAAAAAAAATGTACACATTTTGAATAGTTGTGAAATCTCCCTTAAATTAATGAAGGAAATATTTAATCATGATAGCCCAAGTATTAATACTTTGTGTCTTTTGTATTATCATTAATATCTGATATTTAATTTCAGGCAAAAGTTTTACTGGCACTGGCTGTCCACGACTAACCATGGTGGATTGCCCCCAAGGATACAGTGTCGGCTGCTGTGATAGTAAAGAATGTAGTAATGGGGAGTTCTGCTGCCTTGTCAACTCAAGATGTGAAATAAAGTGCATGAAACCGGATGCGAATGGGCCTGAGTCTCCATTTGCAGAAGACAGAGATACCTGCATGGCATACGCGAAACCTCCAAAGAAATAAAATTGTTGAAAGATGAAGGCAATATTTTAAAATAGGCCGTGTCCATTCTTTAATCGATTCCTATTGTCGTGCATAAACTTTTATTTAGTTATATTTTAAAATATTATCTTAAACTGATATGAAATGAATATATTGTCTGTTTGAAATTTTCCTTCGAATAAATTTTTCCGTCTTCCGTTTCGAATTACTTATTGATATATTTAATCGTTTTTTTTCATGTTTGACTCGTAATAATAGATCATTTCGCATTCTTTCATTTAAGCATAGCCTCAAATTTAAAAAATCCCTTTTCGGCAAGCTTGAAGGCAAAGTTATATTCCTTTACGCTAATGTTACAAAAGTAAGGAAATATTACATACTGATCAATACAGACATAACCAATGACTTTGTTGTTTCCACACATTGCAATATTTACGCTGTGATTCTGTTTTCATGACATTTAATTTTTTACTATATAAAGGTTTTATCATTACATTTTTCACTACAAAAGGTTATGCTAGATTTATCGGTCAGTACATTGGACAATTTTCTTTTATATATTCCAACACATGATCATTCAACAGGTAGGAGTCATAAAGAAATAAACATCTCAGTAGTGCAAATGTCTCCAAGATAACACTAAGCCAGCCTATCTGAAACAGTAACAAGAAATTGACTCTTGACACGAATGAAGAACGACTCTAGATTTAAAAATTAATTTATTTAATTTAGGTTACCATTTAATTGTACGAACATTACTCTGTCATATGCTAAAATCACATTACATGAAACATTTAAACACTACCAGAATAGGCTCATTTAGAGAACTCCCTGGTTACAGAGATAATAGTCACTAAATTCTTAACACATAAGAGTTAAAAAAATATTAAACATAGTGAGTGGTAAATTTAATACGTTTGTTTACAGCATAGGATATTAATGCAGGCAATTTGAACAGTAAATTTAAATCTCCATCGACGGTTAAAACCAAATACTCAGGCAGAAAATCTCAAAACAATTTTAAAGTTAAGGAGATACTTTTCAATATCAAAAAGGATAAAGGGAACTCTTATATATCTAGCTTTTTTGGCTATTTTATATTAAATTTATTAAACAAATCTTGGTGCAGCCATGTTTAGTTAAATATGAAATCAAAGTAATCTGTCAAATTAACTATTAAAATTAGCTGTTTGATTAATTAAGATTAACAATTTACTTAAATAAAATTAAATATTTAGTTAATTGTGACGATATCTTTCTTCACTAAAATCTTTTTAATGGCTCATAGTATATGCCAGCAATCTTAATCTTGTAATGATCTAATAATTATCTTAATTTAAATAAAAGTCATTGTGGCTATGTATGTAAGTTCCACATCTCCTTCTAAACCACAGGACTGATTTCAACCAAACTTTACACTCTTTTTATTAAATTCAAATTTCAGAAGAAGGTCTGTAAATGGTAAAATGTTTGTTTGCAACCAATAGAATGAACATAATTTTAAATAGTATTATTTTAAAAACATGGTCTCTAGTAGAACTTTTGACGTATTTATTAGAAATTAAAGACATTGATAGAACAAATGTCGAACAAATTTAAATTGTTTGAAATTTGAACTGATGAAATAAATAAAAAAATCAAACAAATGTGAATTTTCAAGATTGTTAATAAATTAATATATTGTCCTGATTTTGTGATACATGTTACTTATGATAAAATAAAAATGTTATAAATTGATTTACAGAATTATATGTTGCTTACTTAGAGGGTTTATATATTTCTTCAGATTAAAGAAAAGCATCAGTTATTATATGCAGGGTATCCCAAAAAAGTGGTTCAAGCATTTATTTTCTTAAATATTGCCCCTAGACATATAGGCCAATTACAAAGTTTCATCAAATAAGGTAGGAACATATGTGAAGACAATTTGGCTTCTGTGGAAGTTGAAAAGAAAAAGTTAAGAACATTAAATTTTTATACGTTCCCCCTAGAGCAAAACTGTCAGCGAGTAAAATATTCATCTTACTATCTGTGTATAAACTACTATCTATGTATATAATTTAAGTATAAACTAAGTTTCACGATTCTATCTGCAAAATTTGCAGAGATATATTAATTTTTAAATTTAAAGGGGCTGCTCACAAATTTATATGGAGATGTTTATTCAGAAATGTAGATTTATTCAATGTAGTAAAACTGCGAAATGCAGATATTTTTCTAAAAGTTCTTCATCCAATCATCATGGATTAAATAAATTTGTCAACGACTGTTACTCATTTTCATTGGCAGGTGTTTTAACTATCGACTTCATAAAGAATGGAAGGACAACTTGAGAAAATAAAGTTTAAAATAAAATAGGAAAATAAAATAATATGCGAAAAGAATTTTAAATTATTTCCTCTTAGAGTTGTGCGTATTATTATGTTTTACCTAAAAACAATGTCGACTCGTCCTTTAGGGCTGCAGAGTTGCCAAACTAACTAAAATTATTTCAAAAATTCTCATTTTCGTTTTCATTCTTGTTTGCGTACTTCTCCACTCTGAGAGTTCGATTATCAACGGAAAAAGATGAAAGAAATGATGACAGAAAAAGAGTTAAAAAGTAAGACAGACCAAGGTTGGGGCTGCATACCAAATAGTTTTGGAAAGCACCAAAATTCGCTCATTGCGTACAACTAATTGACATGATGCGCGAAGGCTAATATCTATCCTTTCTGTCTTTCAACTTAGCCAGAATTGTATTTTCAGATGCTCCTTTTCGGCTGTAGACGAAATAATGCTCTTCTTTCCCCTTCAATCTCACCCAAGGTTCACCGTCACGGTCTTGATTTATTTTCTTCGATTTCTCTTTCATTGGCTGTTTTTAGGATTTGGATTCATTTTCATGTTGCCTGAAGGTGAACTTGGCTGGTTAATACGTACTCGTCAGAAGAAGAAACTCACCTTAAAAAAGATACAACGGTAATTTTCTGAAATCTAATTCAGATTATTACAAATAACTACAAGTTTGGACTATCTGGAAGGAAAGCTATTTTTGAAAAATTGTATTTCAACGGGATTCTAGTAATATATTTATAGAACTGTTTGTTTCTGAATAGATGGGTCGTCACTGCTGATGTGTCACCTTGGATATTTTTCAAAGGTTCACAAGATGAACTGTTTTTGCAAATAATTCAATTAATGTATTATTTGACTTTTTGTAGATTTAACAAGATTTAGCAAATACGTTGTTACTACCTGATTCCGCCCTTTTAATAACTTATTGAAATTTGTGTATTATCTTTGAAATGTAAATCGAAAAACTGGATCAAACAGAGAAGTGGTCTAAATCAATAAATTTGTCTTCTTATGTCTCTGTAAATTTTGCAGATAAAAGCTAGCAACTTTGTATGCGAATAGATGAATAAGAGAAAAAAAAATCACTGATTGACATTTTTGCAATACGGAGGTCGTATAAAAATTTAAATTTTTAATCATCAATCGTTTTAGATGTCAAAGTATTTTCTTATAAATTCTCACCTTATTTGATGAAACTTTGTAATTAGAAGTATATGTATAGGATCAAAATTGAAGGAAATAAACGATTGTACCACTTTTTTGAAATGCCCTGTATATTCAATTATTTGTGATGAAACTTTTTGTATAGTTTATACGAACTTGTACTGTAGCTTAATTCTATAAATTCTGCATTACTCCACCAAAATTAAATAAACTACTATATAAATGTTCATAAAAATAATCACAATATTTTTTATTTTTATCGTACATATGTTTGAGTTAGAATTCTTTTTGGTATGCAATAATATTAGATTTCTTTTAATAAAAAAATACTTCGCAGTCTAATTTCGGCAAATTCCTCTAATAAATTTCCCTCATTTACCTTCTTCCTCTTTTGATGGTTGCTTCTGCTTATTTACAGCTTTTGCGTTTTCCCATCATTCATATGTTTTAGTTAAAATGCTTTTTGATAGGAAATAATATTTGATTTCTTTTAATAAAAAATACTTTGCAGTCTAATTATGGCAAATACCTTTAATAATTTGCCTCATTTGCAGTCTTCCTTTTTTGATGCTGATTTCAAGCTCTTGCGTTTTCCTTTAATTATCCTTATAATACATTTTTCTCATATTCCTACTGTCACACATTTTTAAAATAACTTTTAATAAAATAATCTGCCAAAAAATGTTTAACTACATATCAAATTTTTATACCGTTACACAATTAAATATCTCGTACTCTTTCAGATAATTATTTTAATTTATGTTGATTGATCTTGATAGAAAATGTGACCTTCAATATTTGAAGCAACCAAATGTTTAATACATATTGTCAGTCTTCTAGCCAGCGTCATATAATGATCCATTGTTGGTAGCTTCATTCAAGATGATAGTTGTTCTTCTGGTCTTTTCTATCAATGAATGGCATTATTCCAAAACAAAAGCAAGCACCTGTATTGAGAAACAAGTGCTCGTATTCCTAATAATTATCCTCGACGTCTGAATTTTTTAAAAGCTCAGTTGTGAGGAACTTCTGGCGAATTTCTATTTCATTGAATTCATAAATATCTACGCAGCTGCTACGTCAATATTTCAAGTATTACGCGCAAACTGGTATGTAAATTGTCATGAAAAAAATTCTTAATATTTTTATAATATCACAAAACATAATATCATTTTACCTCCTCGCTTATTATAATTTTAATTACACAAATTGCTTCAAAGTTGAGTTATTTTTTTCTCTTTCAGATCTTCAGGAAAACAATTTAACATGATGACCTTAAATAGTAAGAAATATAACAAAAAGATATTTCCATTTATATATGCAATTATTCTCAAGGCTCTTAAAAATTACTATGACATCTAATATTCGTAACAAATAAAAAAATATATATGTAGAATTATTAAAATATTTTAAGAACAGAAATTAATTAGATAAAAAATCGTTTCGCCAGAAAAGAGATATTTAAAAATATCGTTTAGCCGTAGAATTGTAATATGTAACTTGTTAATAATCATGTGAATAATATAATTAAAGTAATAAAATTTTTGTTATTTATAGTGCCTAATTAGCAGGAATTTAAGTTATGCACGTAATTGATAAGTCTTCATGGGTATTCAGCAAATTCTAACCACTATACAATTCAATATAACTATTTAAAGATGCAAGTTAAAAATATATCAATTTGCGTACAACCCCTCATCTTTTAGCTTCTCTTCGACAGGAGCTAAAATTCTGCTCGTTGTAATGCCGATATCATTATGAATACTAATGCTATTGAACTGAATTTTTTTATATATGTTGCACTATATATCTGGCGTTAATGTTGTGAAAGAAAAATTACACTATGTTTCGCGCACGCACAGTAAAACATTATTTACTAAAAATGCTCATATTTCCTGTAATATTCAAACATTCTTCTCCACATATTTACAAAATGCTTCTCTAACATATTGGTTGAACTATCGATTTTATCTATTAAAAAATTGCTATTTTTGAACTTCACTTTATTTTACAAAAGATGTCAAGATAAATTTTAGCATAATTTAAATTAAATGAAATTACAAGTACAGTTTCATTGTTATCATTTTTAAATACAGTAGAACCCCGCGAATCCGAAATTCCGGTTAATCTGAGCCGATTTTATTTCCGAAAATTATATGTAATTGAAAAGATTAACTGAAAGGATTTAAATATACATACTAAAAACAAAAAAGTACTTATTCAGCATGCATAATTTTGTACACAGTGAAGAAACTAATGCAATAATTCAAGGATTACATTTACATTTAATAAAAACACATTACATTAACACATCACATACACTTTTACATTAACTATCTTTTGGGGTGAAGAAATTTGTCAGATTTGTCTGACGAAGTGATGTTATTCTCGACGTGGAAGCAATATTATGCCAACGTCTCATAAACATAATGTCTCTTGATGTCGCATTTTCACTCTTCTCTATATATCGCAGTGCTATTTCTAGCGCATTTGCAGCTTCAGAATGGGAAACGAGAACATTCTCTGGCTCATCAGTTTATTCTAGATCAGAGTCATCTTGTGGCTTATTCTGAACTATAGAGATGATTTCTTCATCTGTATATAACTGATTGGCTTCAGTTTCATAAGACAACCACTCAGTACAGTGTGTTCAGTTGCGTCTTCACAGCCTGGGATACATTTACTAAGCGGAAGAATTTCGCTTTAGCTTTCTCCTCCCTGTTCAACTTTGCTAGAATCAGCTAAACTTGGCCATAACTTCTTCCACGACTTTACTAAATAATTTTGTGTAACATTGTCCCATGACTCCGATACCCAGTAAATTACATCTTTTGTTGTGACATTCTTTATAAGTTGCAGTACAGAGTCAGAACTACATTGATTCAAGAGATAGTAGTACTGAGTACTTATAACTTACATTTTTTTAGAACACATCTTTTTCTTTTCTATTTTTATCGGAATTTCTGGTAATCCGAATTTTTTGTAATCCGAGTCCCAGTAAGATCTTATTAGCGGGATTCTGCTGCATTTTAAAATATTTTATTTTAGCTGTTTTTGTTAAAAATTTATTTTAAAACTTGGGTTTTTATGTTTCCTGAAATATCATGACGTCAATTGGAATAACTTTAAATTTTAATCTAAAAAAATAATTTTTTTTTCTTTTTGAAACCAAAATGAGTACATTTCACAAATTTCAGCATTTTAGAATGAATAATAAATTCTTGGAACTGAAAGGGATAACCCATAAATAGCTAACTCACTTTCTATTCTTCCCATTTTATTTTGCTTTCAGTCCTTAAATTTTTCATATCATATTTCATTTACTACGCATGCCTTTTAAAAAATAATCTTCCAGCCAATGATTTACCTCCACATTAAATTTCTATACCGTAATGTAATTAATTACCTTATATTATTTCAAATTAAATTTTCTCTGATTTATTTTGAGTTTATAATATCTTTCCAAGAAGGGTAGCATTCAGAACTTGAAGCAACCACATGTTAATGAATATTGACAAACTGATAAAACAGAGTCACATAATAACCCATTGTTTGGCAGATTTTTCCAAGGCGATAGTTGTCCTTTCAGACGAATAATGAAATGATTTCCAAACAAAAGCGAACTCCAGTGTTGAAAAACAAGCAGCCGTTTTCATGATAATTATCTTAGTTTCGTCAGGCGTATTTAATTGAAGCACTTCGACGAAAAGGTCAAGAGAATTTTTAAGTTATTAAGATTATAAATATCTACAAAGCTGCTGCGTCAATATTTTGGAAATAGCATATGGTATTAGTATGCGAATTGGCGTGAAATTAATTCATAGTAATCTCAGAATTATTATTTCAGGAAAATTATTTTATTTTACTTCCTTACAACACAGAGACATATAGAACAATGATTGTAAGTTCAATTTAAATAAAGTTTTGCTTTGACTGTTTCTGAAAATAATAGCAAGCCATCATCTCAAATAATAAAGAAATTTTAATTATTCGAACTATTTAATCATTGATCCTTGAATATTCTGAAAAGTATTATGTTGTAATGATTTTAATTGATTCGCTTTTCTTAACTCTTAAAGGCCCAATGTTACCTTTAAGCAACAAACCCAATTGTGTCTTCTAAAATCTTGAGAATAAGACCGAAGCTCTAATGCCTTTTGTTGCCTATAGGATACATACTAAAAATTTTATTAAATAATTCTACAACATATATGCCAGCCTGAGTGCGGATAAGGAAATAAAAATAAATTGAGGTTTTTCACTTGAGGCTGCAGCTTTTAAGCTTTGTTGGTACGCTTGAGAATACCATATTTTATTCTAAAATGTTGAAGGAAATTCCTTATTCGAATTACTGTCTATTAAAGTTCATCTGTGTTTGACATTATAGAATTTTATCAAGGAATTTTTTTTCTGAAATATAGCCCACTGTTGTAAGTTAGTATCAAACTATTTTCTAGACATAAGCCATACTTCAAACAAAATTGCATTTTTGAGGTATTTTTCCCAAGATTTAATAAAGAAATGACAGTCCAAAAAGATTTAAATCAATTTTTTAAAAAATCGATCTTTTAAGCGTAAATATTTGAAAGTAATATTTTTATCATTAAAGACGGCGCATTCATGAGATTTGAAAAAAATACAGTACAGCACCGTCTTCATCACAGTCCCGGTTCATTCGTATTCATTGTAGAACCAGCACGTCCGATAACTGTGGAAGAGTTTCTTAACTAAACGTCTACTTACACGCACAAAAATCGTATAAGATATTGTGAAAAAATTGTCTTGTGGGTGTACGTTAATGCAATCTAATAAAGAGGAGTAAAAAAAATAAAGCTCTTTATTTTACAAATGTTCTAGGAAAAGAAACGTAGCACAAGTATTAAAACAGCACTAGTAAAAATTCACAACAGTGATTATCATTAAATCTCAACACAGCGCTCAAATGTTTCTTATCAGCTCGCCAGCTTGCTTGCTGATCGAAATCGAACTGACTGTTCTTGGCTTGAGAGCTTGCTTTTATACTTTTTCAACAAGAAGTGATTTCATTACGTAGGAAGGGACGTAATCTCCAGAAAGTTCATGAAGCCGGTAGAAATAGGTTGAAAGTTCGAGGTTCTTCTAGAAAATTCCTTTTGTTCCTTCCTGCCAAGTCGCCAAATTTATAGCCAGGTTTGTCGCCAAGATTATCATCTCAAGGAAATGACTTTATAGCTTTGTAACAATATGCATAATAAGTACTCAAGATATGCAATAATTTTCACTCTTTTCCTGCCGTACTGGAGTTTCCATATTCGGTATAATTGTGTAGAGGCGATGAAAATACACTATTTTAATATTTTCAGAACTGAATTCATGAGTTAAACGATTAATTGGATTGAAACTTAATTACAAACAAAT
>BGPR01036963.1:0-15315 GCA_013235015.1 Araneus ventricosus
ACCGATTTCGACTATTTTAAATTCATATGGAAGCTTATGCCGTCTATATATGTCATCAGAGGTCGTCTGACTCCCACGTACCCCATTTTCGAACGAAATCGGAAAAACATATAGAGAATGTATGGTGGAGAAGTGTTTTTTCAATTTCGATCAAAAATGGGAAATGATGGGGGTCAGGCGACCCTTAATGACATATCTAGACGCCACTCAACTCTGTAATAAACATTTCGACAAAATTGGTATTTCCTATACCATCTCTCAAATGGTTTAGGAAATTTTTTTCAAAGGAACATTAAAGACTAAGTGAAGATGTTTTCGTCAACAATTCAATCAGTAAATCCTGAGATTTTCAACTGAGTTAAAGGACAGTATCTCACTTTAAATCACTCAAAATATAAAAAGAACCCTATAATCTTTAAAATTTGAAAATAACATAAGTTTCGCCGAAGTCTAAAATAAACTATGGAAGCTCAAACTCGAGCACCAATTTTTACAGCCCCTCATAACTTTTTAATGCTCGATTCCACTTTTCTCATTCGTCGACAAAATTTAATAGATTTTACATTTTGTTTATTTTCAGTTGGAAGATCTCAGTCGGGTGCCTAGGGAGAGACATGTGACTGGAGTTGAATGGCCCGCGACGTCATAACAGACGCTTTAAGAGGCTATCATTGGAGCTTTTATTTCTACAGCTGAAACCAGCGCCGAGGCTGTCCAATGGGTCGCCGGTTCTCCGTCCGTTTTCTTTATATAAAATGACTGTTTCTAGACACACTATTAGAGCGTAAAACAGCTTTCCCGATTATTTGATGCCTTAGTTCAATATTGAATGGATCGAAACGATTTTGGTGGTTAGACGGATTTGAAACGATGCCTATTCAGGGAAGGACAAAACTATTTAACTTAATAGAAATATGTTCTGAAATTCTGTAATTCCCTTTTTATTATTCCTTTAGCTATCCTATAAAACTATTTGTCCTTATTTGTCGCAGAAATGATGATAAATTCTCCCCGAATACGTGCCACTTCTATTCTTACCCAATCACAGAAGATAAGAAATACACAAGGACTTAGTAAAGCTAATGGGTTCTACATTGGGAATTTTCAGAATTTTGTCACTTAAGGCTATTATGTACGTTTCATGCAGAGAATTCTGTACGAGAGAGCTGTCTTGTTTGCACTTAGATCTGTGCCAGAATGAAAGATTTGATTAAAATACGGAATTCAACCATCTACTGTTGAACATAATTTCTGACAAAGTGGTATTTCCATCTATATCGACACTCAAATCCCTTTTGAAGGGAAGAATGTTCAGCTAGACCATAATGTATGAATTTCTTCAAAACTGATATTTTTATTTATAAAGATGAAAACCCAACTGCAATGAAAACACTCTGGAATTCGACAGAGAAATTTGTTAAGAGTATGAACCCTAACGAACGATATCCTTTTAAGAGGGCATTAAACCCCAGGTGAAGATGCTTTCGTTATCAATTGGAAAGTCCTCAGTTTTAACGACAGCTGAAAGCGAGGACAGTGCGTCACTTTTAACCACTCCAATATAAAAAGATCCCGGCACCTTTAAAGGTTGGAAACAATAAAAGCTGCGAAGACGTCTAAAATAAACTTTTAACCTCAAACGCAGGCTACAGTCTTTAGAGCCTCTCATAACTTTTTAATGATCGAGCCTACTTTTCCCGTTCGTCGACGAAATTTAATAGACTTTATTTTTCGTTTATTCTTAGTTGGAATATCTGAGATGGGGTGCCTAGGGAGAGACATGTGACCGGAGTTGATTGGCCTGTGACGTCATAACAGATCCTTTACGAGATCATCATTGGAGCTTTTATTTTCGCAGCTGAAATCCGCCCAGTGTCTGTCCAATAGGGCTCCCGTTCCTTGATCGTTTTATTAATATAAAATGCCTCTTTAAAGGTACAATGTAAGAACATAAAACAGCCGTCTAGTTTATTTGATGCCTTAGTTGGATATTTAATGTATCGGAACGATTTTAGTGGTCAGTCGCATTGTAACGAAGTCTATTTAGGAAACGGCAAAATCATTTAACTCAAGACAAGTATGCCAACGAGTGATCCTTCTTTTTGTCATTTACGGAAATAAAAGGAAAAAGACAATTAATATGCGCGATTACTATTTCTACTTAATCACAAACGGAATGGATTATTTACAATAGGAATGATTAGGATAAATTGTACCACATTAGTCAGTTTCAGGATTGTGTTATATGGTCAATAAAAATATTCCCGCAGATGAAAACATCGGAGCGTCGCAGGGATCTCGCTCGTTTTATTTATATAAAATATCTCTTCCAAAGTACACTATTAGAATATAGAACAGCTTATTTGATGAATTAGTTCCATATTTAATGGATGGAAACAATTTTGGATGCTAGAAATAAGCCCACTGAAGGAAGGACTGTTTAACACTAAAGAACAATGTGCGCTAATGTATTGTAATTCCTCTTTTGTCCATTCGAATATCTTGATAGACACAAGCACATTAAATGGTTCCTCTTACATTTAGAAATTTTGGCTGTTTGTTAAAAACCTTAATAGGTGTCATTGCTACTTCCGCTTGTTGAAGGAGGTTATGAACTGTAGAAAGACATATTGAAAATAATTGCTACTCTTATTATAATTCAAAACGGCTGGTATTGTCTGTAGATTAGTTATGACTGTAATAAGTAGATAAGTGGTATTGGTTTTTTTGCATTTTGTTTTCATAGCTCCTTATAAAATTTTTGATTCAGTTAGAGAGCATATTTTATGGGAAAAGAAAGACTTTATGTAAAGAAGACAGAATTTGTGTAAAGTTTTCAAATTCAGAAAGAGTCTGAAGTGACCATTTGTTTATTCTAAGAACAAGAAAATATTCTTAATTACAACTAGCAACCAAATGGACTCAAAGCAGAACCTCTTTAACCTCTTAAATCAATAATAGTGGATACCTTTTCACTGCGTAAAACTGTTCATTTCTAAAAACGAATTAAAATAAAACTCGACGAAATTTTTTCTTCATATTTGACGGCGGGTGCAAACCGCCGAATTGTATTAACATTGATGTGTCGGGACTCTTTTCTTTACTTTACATTTTTGAACGATTTGGGTTTTGTGAAGCTATTCAAATGTCGATGCGAAAATAACCTGTTTTCCAAGAAACGTCTGAACAATATGCATGAAGTAATAAAATCATAGACCAGACCTTTTCATCTTATATCTTGAAGTCGCTGTTTTTTTTCTGAATAAGAAATAAAGGACGAAATTCAAAACAATTCTAATTTTTTTGTGTGAAGGATTTATAATGTATGCTATCATTAGCAATATGGAATTGATTAAGAAAAGTAGGAATTTGTTGGGATTATTTTCACCTGATATAATGCAAGACTGACCGCTGATAAGTAGAATAAGTATTCTATGTTACTACGTAGCATTTCTAAATCTGATTTCTTCAAACATCCTTTTAATAGAATCGTTTAATGTATATATTACCATAGAAAAAATGAAATTTTTAAAGTAAACTATCATTTAAGTGAATTACAAATTTAACCCTCAGTAGGAGTGGCTGGCGTACAGAAAACGCCAGTGAATTTTGGACTATTCCTCCCTGAAACCTCTCTCTCTCCCTCCAAGCCAATAGGAACATCCCTTGAGTACAGTAGATCCAGCTGATTCTTTCACTCATTCCTGCCTTCCAATCTAAACATTTTTTTGAGTTCGCGTGACATCAGCGAACTCAGTACGCCAGAAACCTGTGCAGCCATCGGATTCGATAATAAAGATGCGACGGACACACGCAGAAAAACTGATAAGTTAGCTAGAGTGAAAGGATTTTTCGACTCTTTCAATGAAAACTGCCTAAAATTTTATACAGCTGGTGACCAACTCACGATCGGCGTAAACATGGAGCACTTTCTCGGGATATGCTCATTTATTCTGCGTATGCCGAATAATATTTCTTTTTCCTATTTTATGTGTAATCTTCTTCTCTATTTCTCTCTAATATAGTTCCTGAATAAATTAAGGTAATAAACTGATGAAATTGGTTAGATATATGAGGCAGAAGATGGATAAAAGTCCTTCCCAAATTTTGCCATACGCTGGTCCCTTCCCTGAAAGGTTTATAAGTAATGTTACTCATGAAATTTGCTTAGGAGCAATGTAAAATACACATTTTATGCCGAAAAAAGAAGAGGACGAAAAGGAAATTATATAAGATTTCCGAATTTAAATCGACCATTATTTAATATCACGAGTTGAAGACTTTTCTTACTTTTGAAATATTTAGTAAGAGAATGAACTTAAAAGTAGAAGTCTTTTTAACAATCAAATCATTGCTAGTTCTAGAAAATGTTACACCACGCAAAGCTTCTCATTCCGAAAAAGGAATGAAAGTAAAACTTTGCGAAATATTTTACGGAAGTTTGACAGTGGATACAAATACCCAAACTGCATTAACGTTGATGCGACACCTGGCGCTCGAGACTTATTTTCTGTTTCATGTTGTGACGCGTTTTTGTTTCTGGGCGAAATGTGAAACCATTCGAATGTTATTGCAGAAGCATTCGAGAATCCGATACACTTTTTCGTAAGTTTGAACAATGGGAGCGAAGTAATAAAGCCAAAGAAATGAAAAACAGAAAAAATGAAAAAATGTCTCGATAAACAATATTTTTAAGTTGCTGGTGTTTCTTTTTTGAATAAAAAATGGAGCACACACTCTTGGACTGCTCCTGTTCATTATCTCTTTCGAGAAACAATATTTAATGTAACCGTTTTTTAAAATAAAACATTCCAAGAAGCAAGAAGAAGATTCTTAACTTGCATAAAATAATAATTTTATCTTGTTTTCCTAGATGTTGATCGTAATTTTTTTCAAAATTCTAACTAGAGTAACGATTAACCGAGTTCAAGAAACGATGATTAATTCTCTGAAACCGGCTAGAGTGAGAATTCCATTGCCTCAAAACCTGGAAAGAATTTTCGCTCACAAAAACACAATGGAATCGTCAGGTTCTTTGCAGAAACTCCAGGAGTTCGACACCTACGGTTGCCCGATCAATTGTCAACAAAGAAAGGAACTATATTTTTCCTAAAAAAACCCAGGAAATACAGTTTTCCCTTTTCACACAGGCGCCTAAAACCGTCTGAGTCCGGCTTCTGTCGAATGGGCGGTTTGAGCCAGGATAGGGCTCATAGAGTTAACGAAGGAAATCAATTTAGCAGAATATAAGTTTTCGCCGACTGTGTTCGGAGGCATTTTTTTGAAAAATAACTTATATATATTTTTTAATGTTATTTTTCAACTGCATTTGTTTTAAAACTATGAAAATATCGTAAAATTAAGCTTTCAAAACAATATTTTTTTAAATAACTGAGAAATTTGAAGAAAAATGACTAAAATATTTGCCTTACGCTAACAGCCATAGACAAAACCATATTCTAAATATACATAAATCCTTGTAGGAGTACATTTTTATAACAGGTATCTGTGTTATGCTCTAAAATCTTTCTTGCACTTCAAAATAGTTTTGAGATATAGCTGAACATAGTTACTAAACTGGTCATTTTTCATAAAAAATGACCAGTTTTTCGTTTATATTTAAACACTTCAAAGTATTACTTGATTTTAAAATTGACCTTAGTTTTTAGAGGAAAACATGAAGCCTATTACAGAAAACAATCTCAGAAATTTTCATATCAATACATGAATAACGTTTTGAGAAATCATTGTTACGGTCGACAGTTTTCCTCAAAAATATCATTTCTCAGAAAACGCATTTAAAGTTTTCATGCAACTTAAAATAATGCTTACAGTTCGGTAATAAAACAGCTGTAACTCCATTTGTAATTCACGTAGAGTAAAGAATTAGACAGTTTTAGAAAGCTTATTAAGCAGGCTAAAATAATTAAGTCATAAATTTTTTTTTTGATAATTTCATCAAAAACGACGACTTTAAACCAGTCAGATACCTTAAAAATCTCTTGATTTTATAAGAATATTTTACCATGTATTTAGTTACTAAAGTATTTAAGTATAAAAATGTTTTAATAAATAATAATATTATAAGTATTATTTTTAATAAATATTAATATTATAAGTATTATTTTTAATAAATATTACCAATTTAAATATTACTCTTTATTAAGTATAACTAATTATTTACGCACTAAAAATACATACAGTGCAACTTCGATTAACCGTCACTTTCGGGACAAGGACTATGACGCATAACAGAAATCTCTTAATACATATGAACAGTAACGTGACTTCACTGCTATCTACAGACGAAAATGAAAATAAAATCCTTTACAAATGAATAATACACAGGGGAGAGTCGGGTAAGAAGACGAAGAGTCTAAGATGACGAATTGGATTTTTCTCGAAAATTACACTAGATGGCAGCCTTGATCCTGCAACATCAGAGACCTCTAGTGACCAGCTACCCTTGTCACACCAAAATATGTCACCCCGTTATTACTGTGATTCAAAGTACGCGATAATGTGTTTTTTAGTTCTTTCTATGCATTTTTTGGTTGTTGCTTGGTAAGGGGTAGCGTTCACGGAGTAAATATTTTTGATTTTTGCATGTGAATCAGAACGCGTTCAATGACGTATTATTTTAATTTCCCTGATGAGCTCACATCCTTCACTGTTTTTTTAAATAAAAAGGCGAAACCGGGTAAGATGACGAATTGGGTGGAGGCTAAGATGACGAACCACTCCACGATGATTAAAGAGCTCGTCGTGCTACCTGAATGCCATTTGCCCTTCCTGCAACTCATTGGTACCCAATGGGGAAATGAACATCTCATTAAAAAGTAGATAGAGAAAAATATGCCAAACGAAAACTTTGACAGCCGAACATGTTTGAATTTAATAAGTCTAAGCGCAACAAACCTTCTAAAAATTCTTCAGAAACGAAGGAAGTTAAACCTCTACTTCTAATGTTCTGAGTCTGAAGACTCAAGTCATTCATTTGAATTTCTTACGTTGAAGCTAGTGATAATTTGGTCCCAGAGGTCCTCGACAATGAAAAATGCATCATTTGCAGTGAGTAAGGAAACACGGAATTGGGATTCCAGTGTTTCATGTGCAAGGTCTGGCCCCATTCCACCTGAACTGGTTAAGACAAAATCCGAGCCCATGGCGATGCGGTTTTTGTAATTGATTTCATTTCTTAAGGTTTGAATAATTAATTAATATAAAATATCAGGGTTCGAATTTTTCGATTAAGCGTCTGCAACAGCATCGATTCACTCTCAGGTTTATGCAAATTACTATCCGTCATCTTACACGACAAAGTTCGTCATCTGAACCGCACGGTCGGATAAGATGACGAAATTGGCTTTTTTTCCTAAAATGAAATTTTTCGGTTTTAAATTTGATCATAAAAATTTTAAAAAATATCACTTTAAAATAAGGAGTTGAAGAAGATTTTGGTGATAAAATAATCCTCCGGCATCGAATTTTGAGGTCAGGAAAAATCCCCAAAGATTAAGGTCGCCATCTCACCCGTCTTTTGTCCACATGTTGTATTTAATGTTACAAAGCGATCAATACAAACTTCAATATAAGAGTAGTAAAGTACAGAAATGTTTGGTAACACTATAAACCAACGTTACTCTTTGGTTTTTCGACGATGAGGGATAACAGAAACTGACGGTTAATCGAAGTCTTATGGTACACAAGCAATACGTAACGCAAGCAATGCAATATTCATAAGAAAGCTGTTTTCTGAGTTAATTTGGTTCATTGGTTTTTTTGGAGTTTTCTCAACGCAAGAGGTGTCATTGGCTAAACTGCACCAAGCGTATAGTTGGGCAAAGTGTAGATAAAAGTTAAACTGCTTTGCAAATTTGTGTATTACATCTGAATTTTTCCTTCTGAAAGGTAATAATTCGAAGAAAATAATGTATCATAATGAAATAATTCTTTATTTCTGATTTTAAATGTATTCAATCGGATCCTGCTTCCGACGTATGTTTGAAATGATTCGGCTTAATCTGCATTCTTCTTATCGAACATATCAAATCATATCTCATTTCTACATATACTCGCAAAATCATTTCCAACGGACATAATACACATTAAATTTATTTCATTCTTTTTTTATTCAAATGACTTAAGTAATTCCCACATTTCTTCTGAAAACAGCTTTCTCCGGAGCAGGTATTATCCAGGATAAGAACGAATGGGTAAAAGAACGTCTTATTTTTATAGTATTTCGAGTCATTCCGCTTTGGAAATTTCTCTCTCCCAGGTTTAATACCGAGACCTAATTTGGAACATGCCTCTGCAAATATTCTTCCAGTTCCATTTTTTGAAATTGCGTTACAAAGATTGGACTATTTGTCCAGTGAAATACAGTGCAAAAAAAAAACCCTCCTCTCCCCTCATTTCTTTGCCTTCTGCTTTTGGACTTCGGAACAAACATACAATTCTCCCTATTTCATACAGAAATATGATCTTCGAAATTAGAGCTTTCTTCCTTCGTCTAAAACAATGAAGATCTCAATAAACGCTGTCATTTAATGTGTTAAAGTGTTGTGATGGGATTTACGTCTGATTGTAACTTCAAGCTCTGTTACTGAACAAATAATTCGGATAACGAAAATGTTGCAAGAAGTTTCCATGGTGAACTTAATACGAGGTGTCAATAAACGACAATATTAAACTTCTAGAAAAAATGAAATAAAATAATTCCTTATCGAATTGTCTATAAAACAGTGAATATTTCATAAAAGATCGAAATATTGTGAGTGATTGTCCAGAACATTTTGAAACAAGTCCTTATGTCTTGACAGTACCTATGTCATTCGTCTTTAGAGAATCGTATTTGTGTTTAAGACATGATAATGGATAATATCAGATATGACAGTTAGAATTATGTTAATGGGTGTTGAAAGGCAATCAAATAACGAAATTTGAAAATGCAGAAAATATATTATTGGATGATCCCTCTTGAAGATGAAGGTTTTGAATATTTTTCTGTATTAAAAATTATTTAATTTTTTTGTTTTTTTTCATTAAAAATAAAACTTTAAAAATTATTATTATTTTTTTACAACAAAAGGCATTTTCAATGGAACAAAAGCAATAAATTCCTGTAATTCTCATTTATTGAATTTTTTTCTATTTGTAGCTTTATATGGTTTTCTTCACAGCATAAAATAAACTCATTCTTGAAAAAAATTCTTTGAAAGTTATTTCATCAGAATGACCCAAATTCAATGTTATTTTACCTGGAGCCTTTGATATTTTTCTTCTCTATAATATTGAGATACCCCGGTTACTGATGTGAAAGGTTTAAATCATTCCAATTCATTCGGTTTAATATTCTTCTCATTACAGAAATTCTTTGCATGGTCAATTGAAAGCAGAATGAATATACAGTGTATCAAATGATCACGGAGAAACAAATTTAAGAATGAATCCTATTGATAAATCTTATACGCTTGAATTCAAACTTATTTATTAAATTGTTGTATCATATTTTTCAACAGATTTTGAAAGTAACTCACGTCTAAAGAATACAAACATAAGACACAAACTTATATTTCAGAAAATTTAACAGAAATATCACCCTGAATGAAGACATATAAAACACACTTACATTACTCAAAATTTAAAGGAAACATCTCTTCACAGCCACAGAAGCTCTCTCTTCTTGAATAAGATTGTAATAAAGCGTCCGACAGTTATCTTAGAACGATTCTTATTTTCGAACTGAATGACAAAGCTAGGTCCATGCGCCTGTGGCTGTGAAACTCGTATTTATTTTTTAAATTTACAGAATTTCAACGTAGTAGACTGCTGATGTATGACAACCATTTTTCAGAAATCCTCGCTTCCTAATCTAGAAAAGAAGTTGAAGGAGAAAATAGATGTTTGCAATGGAATTCCAAAATCAGTTTTTGGATAAGATTTTGCCATTTGTGAAAAAATACCTCTATAGGTTCAATGACTTGGAAATGCGTCCACATATTAGGAATTTCATATGTTTTGTGACTGTTGTAGCAATTCACGTATGACATTAGTCCTTCATTACCAACCTTTATTATCTCCCGTATCCCTTGATTAAATTTTAAACTTTCGCGTACTCTTTACTGTTATATACTGCACCCCCCACACCAATCAGTCATCGATGCAAAGAAGTTTTTATCAACAATGTTGAGGATTTATGTTGACTTAAGAGTCAAATGACACGAATTAATAACGTTTGGTGAACATATTTTACATTTTATTGCACTTTTACAATGCAGTTATTTCAACAACAAAACAGATGAAATCAGTATTGTAATAAAGACGCATTAACTTATATGGAAGGATATAAATCACATTCTGAAATAATAATCTTTTCAAGTGGTTTAGATATTGCATAGGAAGTATTAACTTGCGGACTCAAATTTCGTTACTTCTTAAATTCCTGATGTTTTTCTGTTTCCGCCATTACAAACTTTGATTTCGCATATCCCAACTAGTCCTTCGGGTACCCCCATGGGTACGCGTACCACAGGTTTATACCCTCTTATATAGGCCAATGGTAGGGGAATTAAAAAAGCACATATATATAGGAAAAAACTTCTGCCAAAAGTTTTATTGCTTTAATCACTTCACCTAATGTCCAGTATGATCATCCTAAGATTCCCCTATTCGGAGAGCTGAACTTCCGCTGTTATACGGGAAAATTATAAGAAACGAGATATGTTTTTCAGTTGTTCCGAAAAAGCGTGGGAAAAAGGAAAAGACATGTTCGTAACTATTAATTCAGTCTCATTAATTATCAATTAAATTCAGTCAGTGGTAACGGCGGTTAATGGGTAGGTCTCTCCGTTTCTTCAACTTCCTCTGGTTCTTCGTCCTCCTCACTTAGCAGAAGCTAATGCCGTCGTTTTTCAGACTTGAGCCACCGGTTCCTAGATCTGGAGATATGATAAGCATTTCGTGCGCGATATTTCTGTAGTCTGTCAGTTTTTTTCCCTCTGTGTTAAGAATCAACAAGGGAGAGAAATCTTTCCTTCTCAATGAGTATAAATGTATTGAGACCATAGCTGTATGGTTCATGACGTTGATTTAGATGTACTAATTAGATATCGAATTGATTATAAGAATAGGATATAGAATATGGTTTTGTTATTACTCCTCTGTTTTCAATGCAATTTTCACGGACATTCTCCATTTTGAAAACCACTTTAGATACAAATTCAAATAGAGTTTTCTTTTCTTGTCCTCCCGAAAATTTGTAACCCTTTCAATTCCTAAAAGCACCAAACGCCCGTTCAAGCAAACTCGGCGGGCGCCCAAACAGACCAAATAATCCTACGACTTTCGTTAAATGGGATTGATTGATTATACGATGCAGGTGCATGTTCGTTAGAGTTGTTAACTCAGATGGATATGTGCGAAACAGCGATATTTTTTTATAACTCTCATTTAAACCCAACCCATTTTCTTGTAATAAATCCCACTAATAGCCATCAGCTATGAAGAATGTTTTTGTATATCACCCCTTTAAGAATGCAAACCGTCTTTGTGGTTTTTGAGGAAGGTGGGAATTTCTCTTATAACTGAATCAGGAAAAAGTGCATTCCAGTATTCTGAGGTCTCTGGACTCCAACAGTGTTAGTAATCAGAAGGTCAAACTTAACTGATGGCATCAAGCTACGAATATTTTACCTATTTTTCTATCTAACGATAGATAAATGTTCTGTCGTATCCTCTAATTTATATAGTTATCTGGGTATTCCCCAATGTAAATTGATGGAGGTGGTAGGATGTCCTAGTTATGGGTCAACTCCACACTTCACCTAATATCCAACCACAAGACTTGATTTTATCAGAAGGGATAATGTGGTATGGTGACAATTTGCTGACACCACTGGACGACACAGGAATGAAGATGCAGATTTAAAACAACAATGCGTTCAGTAAACTGACAACAAAGTTTAATGAAAATAAATTATAGTAACTTCATCGTATAACCACGCGCGCTGGTAAGATGCAAGCAAGTGGAACAGCGCCTTTAAGAACCGACGTGCTTCCTCATCATTGGCCAAGAGATGACATCACCAGAAGCGAGGGGTAGTCGCGTATGCAAATTCAGCAAACAAACGCTGCTATCGATGGTGCCGCAGTTATCTCAGCTAAGCGGGACGTTCACCAGTGTTCCAATCCACTTTTTTGGAACACAGAATGTCAAACCCTTTCTTCAATGTGAAGTTCCTATGCGAAGTTTCTTACATCTAGAGAAAATTTGGATTTCCAAAGTTGTTGGATTATCATTCATCCCGTTCGAACATAAAAGTGAAATACGATTCTTCGAGGCGTGCGATAAATCACCTGGGTGGGGGAGCGTTGGGGAGGAGGAATGTGCGAGTCAGATTGGGGAAATCAGAAAGGGGAGAGAAGGATGCTTTCTCCAAAAAGGGAAAATCGCCCTTGTGGGAACGGGGGTGTGGATGGAATAGGGGGATCGAAGCAACCGATTGTGTGTTTTGGAGACATCGTGAATGACCCACCTATATGGATCGGCTTGAATGGGTGGAAAACAAACCGGTTGTTGATCAAAATTGAGTAGAACAGACTTATAGGGAAGTTCCAACTTAATGTGCTGTGCAGATGATACCCTTATGGCGATCAAATTTGAAATGAATTAATTCCTCCCTATGATGGGAAACGGCTGCTTTCTTTTATCAATATATTCAATTTTTGAATATTAATCTGCATTATTTTTCTACGTAGTTAGACAGCATTTTTTTATTTTATATAACTCGTTTTCACTCTTCAAAGCAGTGCACAACACAGTTCTGCATTATGAATCTGGTAATCATCGTTATTTGATGAATATAAATTGTGCCTTACGCTAGGGAGTAAAATGAACGAATTAAGTAAGTAATAAATGAATTATAATAGAAGATAAAAAATCATTTAAATCCAATAATTTTATTAAAAAATATGATTATATTTCAAAATAGATAAACTTAACTCGATACTAAAAATTTAATATTCGTCATTGTATTTATTGTTCGTTCAGCGTCAGTTCTTTTAAACATAAATTTTCAAATAATGGAAGCTGAACTAAGTCAGATTATGTCCTTTGTAAAACTAATATACAATAGAATCACATTCTGTTCCCTTTTCTTTAAATAAAATTTTGATTTAAGGACGACATTATGAAATTTCCATTAGAAATATCACTTTAAAGATAAGATCGTATTAAAAAGTCTCTTTTATTTATTCCTTTTTTCATAGTTTTCTTTGTTCCGAATGGGAAGAAGAATAAATGGAAAATAATACTTGAGCGTGTACATTTTAATTTCATTTCCCTTCCCCCTTTTCATTCGATGCATTCTTTATCTTCCGTAAGAAATTCCAAATGGATATGCAATCCAATAAGATAAGTGACGTTTGAATAGGCTCGTTTAAATTCCATATTTCTACGCTTCTTTTAGTTCGGGATGTAGAAGTTAATTTTAATCCAACAACTTGTGAGCTTAACGACAAATGCTCCGCTGCTTCTCTTCAAAAGGTTCTCAGAGAGTAATCATGCCCTTTGTAGTAAGAAATGATACTTTACGGAGGATTAATGTTACTCGCACGTGGGAAAGAAATATTTCCCCTTCTTTTTTACTTAAACACAGTTGAATGATGGAAAAACTGAAATCGGATTTAGATAAAACACAGTGCGGTCATTTAAAGAAGAATTATGTAAAATAGCTTTATTAGTTTTAAAGACTTTCATAAAGATATCAAACTGCAGAAAGGAATTATCGCAAATTGTAGAGAAAGCAGCATTACTCCATTAAACTTTACAGTCAATAAACTGGGAGTTTTCGTAGGTAATTTTTAATCTTTGTGGAGAAAATTTGGAGGCTCATTTGTTTTATTCAGTTTGAAATGTAAGTATTAAATTTAAATCTGTGAACAAAACAGTGGCGCAGCAATCAGGGATAATGGGGAGTAGAGATGAGACGGGTGACAATTTTGGATCAGCATGAAGTCAAAACATTTCTGCTTTTATGATATTTTCAAAGCAAAATCAGTTAAAGGGGCGTAAAAATAATACCATGTTGCAGCCATTTTTCACTTCTTGATCCATTGTAGACGAAAGGGATAAAAAAAATCATATTAATTTTCTGATGCCACCTCGCTACGCCACTTGTCATGTTTACAAAACGTTAATGCGTTTGTGTCACACAATATGAATGTATTAAAAACTGACAATTAAAACTCATTTCCTCATAATTAAATTCCTCACGAAATGTGACGACTTATTATAATAACATTTGAAAGAACAGATGCATCGTACCCCAATTACAACAGGAACAAGTTAGTTGCTCGTCTTCATGCTGCTTGTATATTCGTTAAAACAGCACTTCTAGACCTTGCGAGCCAGTCCACCATTCCACGGCTCCCATAATCATACCTTCATGTATATCATACAAGCGATCATTTTGATCGTTTGCCAATGTAAGCATTATTCTTCTTTCGTGAATTGCTGTTTTTCAAGTTTCAAATAAAGTTTCTTTGAGAATGAATTTATCTTCATATTTTATCAATCGTGAGGAAGAAAAATTTTGCCATGTTGAGTTTAACGGAATATTCCCTATATTATAACCAAATTATTCATTAGATTATGTCTGATATTCAGTTAAAATTACATTAATGAATGTATTTTTTCATCATTAGTCTTCTGATGGGGATTTCTCTCACCAACTCAATACACAACAAATCGCAGAAATTTTAACATTTCCCATTTTACTGCGCTATCTTCAAACGTGTTTCAATATCTCCATCTCGTTCAGTAATAAAGAAAATCTCTCCCGAGAGAAGGAACTGCATTCGAGGATTGATATATTCCAACTCATAAATCATCATTATTTCATATCTGTTGCCTTTCATTTTAAACTCATAGATTCTCTAATTCGCAGTATGAAATAAAATTACTCCCTTTATTTCATAGGAGTCAACGCTATTTCCCAGAAGGCTTCGTTTCAAAATACATCTCCTGTTTCATCCATTAAATATGCCGTGATATTTTTCCTTCCCCAAAATGTCTTAACTCAGTAATCGTATTTTGAATCTTTTCCTTCCAAGAATGTACCCTGCAGGGATGCAGCAGTTAAAATTATTCCAGTATCTTCTGTTCCAGAGGGAATGCAAGATTCAGAACAAAGACGGAGAAACTTCTTGAAGACTATGGGAGCATTACCTTTCAAGAGCATTGATGTTTTCATGTTTAGAGCTTCATTACTAAATGAATGATCATATCTTTTTAACTCTGTCCCTAAGGTA
>BGPR01036964.1:0-15315 GCA_013235015.1 Araneus ventricosus
CAATGGGGTCCTATATTGAAGCTGTTGAAAACAGTCGCCAAAACAAAATAATCGCCAATGGAGTCCTATATTAAAGCTGTTGAAAAAAGTCGCCAAAACAAAGTTATCGCAAGTGATGTCGTATATCAAAACTGTACCCAACATTTCGAGATGTAGCTGTGTTTGCAAAATCATACAAAAAATTCTAATTCTGAGTTTTCACAAAAGGAATTATTGCATAGTAAGAAATCTGTTGTCCAACGGATTGCGGCTGTTTTGATTTTGGTTGGCAAACATTACGTATTTCAGTAGAGTTTTCGGTCATGAATCCGAAATCAATTAATAGTAGCTAATTGCAAAATAATATCCCATTATTACTTAAAAGAAAATATTCACAATTGTATTTCCTTATTTTGATACCTAACTACTCCATAACATTTTGTAGTTCTGTTTAGTCTTTTCAATGTCCTTTGCCTACTTATATGATAGTTACTTATGCGTATACGAAGCGCACATTAAAACCAGCGGGAGTGATCTACCCTAAACTTTCTAGTATACTCCTGACATATGTAGAGGAAAAAATAAGCTAAAACGCAGTAAAACGAACAAGAACCCTTAACGCAGTGGAGAAAAAAGTAACCGAAATGTCATACCACGATTTCCGAAGGTCGTCCAACGCGGAAGTGGAATTAGAAGCCGGCGTGATTACCAATAGGGCTGTGTGTAATATAAAGAAAACGAAATTTGCAATTTGAACGACATTTTTTACCAATTGACACAAAAATTGGATACAAATCTACAGTTAAGGTAAGAAGGCCACATACCAAATTTCACTTATCGAAGTAATTTTTTAAAGAAGTTATTTCGTTCAAAAGTATGCGATTATACAGACAGACAGACAGTCAACCCTTCGACGGATTTGGTCCAAAATTTGATACAAACCTACATTCCTGATGATAAAAGAGTGTACCAAATTTTATCCATTTAGCTATTTAAGTTTGTAAGTTATAGCGTTCACATTAACACGGACATACAGACAGACTTCCCGTGGACGGATTTTGTCCAAAATTTGGCAGAAAGCTACAAATTATGTGCAAAGACAACATACCAAATTTATCCTTGTAGCTTTAATAGATTTTGAGTTATCGTCTTCACAGACACACAGACAGACAGACATAATTCTAAAAATGTGTTTTTCTGAGTCAGTGGAGGTCTGAAACGTGGAGATTCGTCAAAATCTCGAGTTCGAATCTTTTGACGATTACAATACTTTCTCTTTGTATACTTCGTATACGAGATCTCGAAAATTGGATGAATTCCAACGTTTAGATCTTGCTGAATCCTGACATTTTTTTCTTTTCTTAATTAAATTACTGTATATGAGAACACAAAACTGAAAAACGTAGCGAGCTAGTTCAATGAAATTCGACATGAGGCCTTTTCACAAAAATTGCAGAAGAGTACAAAATCTTATACCAAAAATTGCAGGAGTGTACAAACTCTTGGACCAAAAATTGCAGGAGCGTACAAAATCTTGGACCAAAAATTGCAGGAGAGTACAAAATCTTGGACTGAAAATACCACGACGGTCAAAGGTTTCTTCTCAGCTCACCAGCTTGCTTGCAGATCAAAATCCAACTGAACTCTTCTTGGCTTGAGAGCTTGCTTTTATACTTTTTCAACAGGAAGTGACGTCTTTACGAAGGAAGTGACGTAATCTCCAGAAAGTTCATGAAACCAGTAGAAATAGATTGACAGTTCAAGGTCTTTCTAGAAAATTCCTTTTGTCGCCAAAGTCGCGAACCTTTTCGCCAAATCGCTAAAATGGTCGCCAAGTTTGTCTCCAAGATTATCATTTCAGGGAAACAACTTTATAGCTTTGTAACAATATCTACGCCAATCAAGAAAATGATATTGCATTGTTCTTTACATTTGAAAAACTATTAGTCAACTATTTAGTTGACTAATAATTGAAACTAAAATGGTTGACTACTCTAATGATTAAGACATGATAAAATGGTGTATAAATTAGTTAATTTTTTAAATTTTACATTTTTTAAGCTGGATTAATACATCATTTATCTCAATAAATATAAATTTTTGACTCGATGGAAGCAATATTCAAGGACCCTTTCAAGATTAGTGACCGCTATTTCACGTGTCGATAAAGAGATTTTATGTAGCTCAGCTTTCAAAAATGTTAGCACCTACTGTAATTGTGAGGTCGACTCTATTGTAATGGTGGTCAACTGTTGTACATATTTTAACTGAATGCCCTAACTTTAGTCAACATCTTAAAACTTTTTCCTTACAACCGCTTTAAAACTTAGATTTAGTGGGGGAAGAACATCGCCTTAAACTTTTTGAATTTCACAAAATCATTGCATTTGAAATTTCAACATTTTACATTTCTGCGGTTTGTTTTAATCGAAATGTTTTAGTTTTTTATACCACAGGCGTACATTTTTTTACTTTTACTCTGTCCAAATTTCTTGAAGTTATTTGTTTTTCATCTTTTAATCAACTTTGCGTTTGGCGCAGCATCCCCTACATTGGACCTTGTGCCAAATAAACTCTCTACTACTAAAAACTGTCTGACAGAATCAGATGTGATTGCAAGTAAAACTGAACTATTCTATTATAAATATTTAATGCTTCTTATTATGTAAACATATATCACAATTTTTTTTCCACAAGGAAATTAATTTTCCGTTTGGAAACCAGCAATAGTTTAATAATACTTTCTACTGACTTTCAACTATTCTTAATATTTACTACCATCCTGTCGTTATGCATGTCCAAGTATTCACCCTTCAAGGAAATTTTAATTATAAATAATCGGCTGCTCTATCCAGATGCAATTTTACTTCGGGACGGCACCAGATTTAATATATAGGACAAATGTGTGAAGAGAATCCATAATTCGAAATTGCTTCCATTTTTCAATCACTTCTATCAGGAATTTTTTAAATTTCTATTAAATCCGTTAATATTGATTTCAAGATCCACCTGTAATTATTTGCATTGGAGATTAAAATGTATACATTTTGGTCGCACCAAGAACCAAGCGAGAGCTAACCAATAAGAACTCTGAAGAAGGCTCCTTTTCCGAACAACGCTACCAGGCGTAACAGATAATGTAGACATGTAGCTCAACTCGTCGTGTAACAGTAACTATATTTGGCGAGATTTATTTACTAATCTGTGTTCAGCATCCGCGCAGATAACTAGTGTTTTCGGCGTGTGTTAATGGATTTGTGAGCATGCATATGAAAACGTAGCGGCAGACACAGATGTTACGGCAAGCAAAAAGATTAATCAAAGGTACGCAAAAATATAAATAACCTAAGGGTACGCGAGGGAATAAAGGTTAACGCCTGGTTATATAAATGTCAAATTACAACCAATTGGTGGAGCATTTAGGAAAGAAAGTCTTCCTCGATCTCACATATTGAATGGGTTTATAGCGTTGTTGAAGAAATCATTTAGTAAAGCTTTTGTAGCCAATTTAATCTCTATTACTGCATCATGCAAACTTAATTCATATATTTTGCAAAGTATCACTTTCAATGATAACGTTTCTCTCCTTCCATTAAAAATATATATATAATTTTCCAATCATGTCAACAACTTCGAATTGTTCCAATTCCAAAACACTACGATTAACACCTTTAACCGTCGCTCCCGTATTGACGTACTGAATTTACTTTTTTAGGATTATAAAATTTAATCATTAATTAGCTTTTATAATTTGACAAAAAATTACGTGTAGAAATCCATAAGCATCTCAAGTATTCTATGCCTTCTTAGATGAATTAACACTCTGACTACTAAGTCGGCCGTAGTCCAAGCCGCGGACTTCTATACTAGTAAGTGGATTTCGTGGCCGGCTGTTGTTCCGGAAAGGGGGAGAAGGGTAATAAGGAGTGGTCTCAAAGGGACCCTTTAGGGAGAGATAATAGATGAAAGGCCTACCATTCATATCTCCACCGAATTCTGTGTGGAGGAGAGAAAGGGGAACGGGAGAGAATTTTAAATCCATCCTCAGATCGATTAGTAAGCAAACCTGTATACACATTCAAAATGATTTTGAGAACCTTAGTAATCAGAGTTAAATCGACAGCCCTTCAAAACAGAAGGTCATCTTATTAGATAGCAAAAAAAATGCAACTCTATAAGTAAAATTATACTCAAAACAAAAAACGAAATTTTGGATTATAAAAATACGATTAGTTTCAATATTTTACCAAATTGGCTTATTCTTGTTAGGAAAACAAATAACAATATTAAATATTGGAATAATTTTCACACGAAATTGATTAGTGAATAAACGCTAATAAAAAAAAATTTGTTTGTCTCTTCTTTATCTACTTCTTGAATTTTGCCTAGCCTTAATGTTTGTCGGATGAATTATAACTACGTTGACTTTGCTTCCAAAAAATTGACTTATTCACTGTAAAATGAAGGGATTTTGAAATGGCGAAGTGAATGCATAATATTCCAGCTCTGCTGTCAAATTTTTCGATGGCGGCTTAGGAACCACAAAGGAGTTTTCTTTTACTGGCAAAGTTAAGGTGTGAGCATTGTATGATAAGTCTTTAAAGCACCTGGAAACAGTACGTGGTCTGTCCTATATCTTAAATATAAACTCAATTTGTCTGGAATGAATTATCAATTGTCGTACTACTGCGTCGGAATTATAAACTGATTTTATTCTTTTTCTTTAGAACAAACTAAAGAGTATCATGTGGTCAGACTAGTCAGAACAGTTTCATCAAGTTCAAATACGAACTCTCTATTTGTGCAATAACTGTGCAACTATGCATTTTTGCCATCATTCACAAAGACGTAAATACAATCCTTCAGTGCCTCTGCCACAATCTCCTTAGGGAACCTGAGAATGTTCCTCTTAAGCAAATTTTCATTCATGGTGTTGCATGGTAAGATCTGGGGAATAAATTGCTGGCTGGAAGTACAGGTGCTTGACAGTTAATTTGACATAAGGAAGGACTAGGGACCGCTGCCCTTATCGGATGGAGTACACACGACTTGGCCTTCCTCTCGATGAGACTAAATGCCTGCAAATCACGAGATTAGCTTACTCGTCACAGGCGTCAAAACACCACACTTGCGGCCTCCGTAAACTTATTCAGATCTTGCACCATGCAAATTTTTTCCTTTAATAAAGAATTTGCTTAAAAGGGGCAACGATTCTTAGGGTTCCTAAGAAGTGCAGCGGCGAAGCGCACCAAGGATCAGACATTTGTATTTACATCTTGTATGAATGATGGCAAAAATTGCATAGCTAAACAGAATTACACCGAAGGAAACGCCTTCGTCATCTGACAGCGCGGTTCAAAAAATTACGATGTTCGTCATGTCAATCCTGAGTTGCGCCCTTAAAACCGGGACGCTATTATAACTAACCAATTAAATTATGAGAAAGTCTGGCGAACAAATGTAATTAACTATCAGAACAACTAACAAGAAATGCATTAGTTCAGATTCCCTGCTTTTTTCTTTACCGCCTTGTGCTTTCTGAAGCACACAGAAGCATACTTTTGCCATCGAGTAAGTTTGTAAAGACTGCTCGTCAGTCTGACCTCAGCATCTGTTGAAAATTTGACAGTGTTATTTTTTCTTTAACTCGTACAAGCACGTTCGAGACCATTTTGAGAAATATCATAAAATAAATATTGTAATCACATTTTAATCATAATTGTATAAAAACTTTCATTTGCTAAAAAACCTTTTTCAATTATTTTCATAGACTTTTAAAATGAAATTTTAGAGTGAAATTTAACAAAAATTTGCAAAACCTGCAGACACGTTAAATTTTATATCGATATAAAATTCAAATAAATTAGTCTGTAGATTCTTCAAAACACATTTGTCTGGAGAATGTACTAGAATCTAATGAAAATTTGAAAATAATTTTTTTTATACGTTTTGAAGTTAATAATACAGAATTTTAAAATATTTGTAATAACTATCAACACAATAATAGGTTAAGTAAAATCTTAAAATTATGATGTATTTGGGATTATTCTAATACATATAATTTTATATATACATATATGATATGATAAAATCTGCATACCAAGTTTTGAAAGTGTATCACAAAAAAGTGTTTGAGATTACTGTCAATGGGTATGGGATTTATGATATTTTGGGTTTGAGAAAACACTAAAGTACAAAACACACTTTATAATATAAATTTTTGCAGTAATTTACTTTAAAATTCACCTTTATTTATACATTACACCCTCTTTCTTTCACCTCTTAGTTGATTTTACCTTCTTTTAAACCCATTTTATTTTTTTCCCTGAGCAACTTTATTACAGATAAGTGAGTGCTAATTGTCAGCGGCCGTCGAATCTTTGTAAATGGATTGAAATTTATTAGAGCAAAATATGAAAAAGTTGCCAACACAGAGTTTTGCATTGCATCTAAGTTATTTGTACTGTTTCCTTATGGCTATCTCCATAAATTTGAAGTGGATAAAATTGTCTGTCACTTTCTTCCTCCCAGATCTTAGGTTTATTTTTTTAATTTTCTGTATCTAGATCTAACATCCTTCTAGAAAATTAAAAAATAATTAAAAGACATAAATAATTGTAATAAACAAATTAAAGAGAATATTAATTATGGTTAAAATACTGAAAAAAAAATCGTGTCCCACCTATTCTGTTTTCCTTTTCGTTTTCTGCTCTAGGCTCCCAAAAAAGCTCTAATTCCTTTCTGGGTGTCGTTGAAGTAAAATAAAAAAACAGTTTTGAAAACCACAAAGTATAGCTTGGGATGAAACAATAAAAATTCGAATTCGGCTGAAATCGATTTCCAACTTAGGTGGATACCTTAACTTACAGGAAGAGCCAGAAATCACAAAAGTTGATTTTTAATATGGTGGTTACAGATGAGCTTGAATTTTTTCATGCCCTGTTTTCAAAACTTTGCTGACTGTATGTCTTCTTTAACAATCTGGAGGAGCCAAAAAAAATCATAAGGTGAGTTTTGAAAATTGTAGTTGCAAAGTACCATGAATGAATGTTTTTCAATCTTCTTGTAAACTTTCTCGTAATATCTGGATCTCCCTTTAGTACCCATCATGCGCATTCATGGCGTCATCTGTTGGTGTTCGACGATGTTTGACCGTACATGGTGTCTGCTGCTACGTTTTTTATATGCATGCTCACAACTGTTTTTTTGCGAAAACTTTCTGTAACATCTGGACTCTGTGGTCACCCATCGTCATGCAAGATGCAGTATTCACGAAGGTCATCTGTTGGTGTTCTTACAATGTTTTGCTGTAACATCTGTGGCTCGCTGCTACGTTTTCATGTATACCACAACTACTTGCAAAACTTTCTCGTAAATATCTGACTTTTAGGGTCATCACTACTGTCATGATGCAAACATTCACGAAGGCTTCATCTGGTTGGTGTTCTGACTTTTTTTTTCCGTAACATCTGTGTCTGCTGCTGCTGCTTCATATGCATGCTCACAACTGTTTTTTGCAAAGCCGTAAATATTCGATCTCTTTAGATCACCATCGTCATACGTAACATTCACGAAGGTTTCATCTGTTGGTGTTATTGACAACAGCCTTCAGTTGCAACATCTGTGTCTGCTGCTACGTTTTCATATGATGCTCACAACTGTTTTTGCAAAACTTTCTCTCGTAATACTTGACTTTAGCTATATCGCTCTTCATGATGCAACATTCACGAAGGTTCATCTGTTATAAAGAGGACAATGTTTTGCCGTAACATCTGTGTCTGCTGCTACGTTTTCATATGTAATGCTCACAACTGTTTCTGCAAAACTTTCTCTCGCCTGACTCCTTGTGGTCACCCATCGTCATGAGGGATGCGGGTATCTATCGAAGGTTTCATCTGTTGGTGTTCCTTACAATGTTCTTTGTTGCAACATCTGTGTCTGCTGCTGCTCTTTCTATATGTATGCCTGCTGAACTGTTTCTGCAAAACTTTCCTTCGTAACATTCGACTTTGTGGGTCATCGTCATGATGCAACATCTACTGAAGGGTTTCATCTGTTGGTAAAGCAGGACAATGTTTTGCCGTGTAACATCTGTGTCCGCTGCCACAAGTTTTCATGTAATGCTCACAACTGTTTTGCAAAACTTTCTCGTAACATTCGACTTTGTGGTCGTCATGATGTAACATTCACGAAGTTATCATCTGTTGGTGTTGCGACAATGTTTTGCCGTAACATCTGTGTCTGCCGCTGTTTTCATATGCATGTTCACAACCGTTTCTGCAAACTTTCTCGTAACATTCGACTTTTGTGGTCGCCATCGTCATGATGCACATTCAATGGCGGCTTCATCTGTTATATGTTAAGGACAGCCTTTTGCTGTAACATCTGTGTCTGCTGCTATTGCTTTCATATTGCTCACAAATTGTTTTCTGCAAAATTTTCTCGTAAGATTCGACTCTTTTGTATCACCATCGTCATGATGCAACATTCATCGACCATCTGTTGTGTTCTTGACAATGTTTTGCCGTGGACATCTGTGTCTGCCATTAAGGCCGCATGCTCACAACTGTTTTTTGCAAAACTTCTCGTAACATTCGATCCTCTTGTGGTCACCATCGTCACGATGCAACATTCATACGAAGGCTTCATCTGGTTGGTGTTATGACAATGTTTTGCTGTAACATCTGTGTCTGCTGCTGTTTTCATATGCATGTTCACAACTGTTTTGCTCGTAACATTCGGATCCTTTGTGGTCACTCATCGCTCATAGGATGTACATCTACGAAGGTTTCCATCTGTTGGGGTTATAGACAATGTTTTGCTGTACATTCAGGTTCGCTGCCAAGGCTTATATGCATGCTCACAACTGTTTTTATAAACCTTTCTGTAACATTCGGACTCAGCCACCATCGTCATGATGCAACATTCAATGGCTTCATCTGTTGAGGCGACAATGTTTTGCTGTAACATCCAGGTCTGCTGCTAGCTGTTTTCATACGGCTGCTCACAACTGTTTTTGCAAAACTTTCGTAACATCTGATCCTTAGGGTCACTACTCTTCATGATGTAACTTTCAATGAAGGTTTCATCTCCATATAAAGAGGATTTTGCCGTAAATATCTAGGTCTGCCGCTACGTTTCATATGCATGTAAAGTTCACAACTGTTTCTTGCAAAACTCTTCTCAACATTCGATCCTCTCTCTTGTGGTCACCTCATCGTCATGGATGCAACATTCACGAAGGCTTCCATCTATTGTTATGATGTTTTACGTACATCTGTGTCTCGTTGCCACAGTTTCTATGCATGCTCACAACTGTTTTGCAAAACTTTCTCGTAAATATCTGACTTTTGTGGTCACTTATCGTCATGATGCGTAACATTTCAATGAAGGTTTCACCAGAAGAGGATACCGTTTGCTGTAACATCTGTGTCTGCCGCTATTGCTTCATACGTATTGCTCACAACTGCTCTTCTGCAAACTTCGTAACATTCCTTGTGGTCACCATCGTCAGATGTACCCATCGAAGGTCAGAATCTTGTTATAGTTCTGACAATGTTTTGCCAAATATCTGTGTCTGGCCGCCATGTTTTCATATAATACGTATTGCTCACAAACTGTTTTTGCAAAACTTTCTCGTAACATTCGGATCCTCTTGTGGTCACCATCGCTCGATGCAACATTCACGAAGTGGCTTCATCTTGTTGAGTTATGACAATGTTTCCGCTGTAACAACATTCAGTTCGCCGCTACGTTTTCGCTATGCATGCTCACAACTGTTTCCTGCAAAACTTTCGTAACATTCGACTTTGTGGTCACTTTCGATGATGCGCAACATTCATCAGAAGGTTTCATCTATTATATATGACAATGCCTTTGCCGTAACATCCAGTTCCTGTCGCTACGTTTTCATACGCATGTTTCACAACTCAGCCGTTTTTTGCAAAACTTCTCGTAACATTCGACTTTGTGGTCAAATTACCGTCATGATGCAACTTTCACGAAGGTTTGATTCAGGTTATGGACAATTGTTTTGCTGTACATTCATGTCTGCTGCTACGTTTCTATACGCATGTTTCAACTGTTTTGCAAAACTTTCTCGTAACATTCGACTTTGTGGTCACCATCGCTCGATGCAACTCAATGAAGGTTTATCTGTTGGTGTTATGACAATGTTTTGTAACACTGGTGTTCGTTGCCATGTTTTCATATGTATGCTCACAACTGTTTCTGCAAACTTCGTAACATTCTCCGATCTGTGGTCACCATCACCGCGATGCAACATTCACGACGGCTTCATCTGTTGTTATGACAATGTTTTGCTTCGTAACATCTGGTGGGTTCGCTTTTCACGTTTTCATATGTATGCTCACAACCATATTTCTTGCAAACTTTCTCTCCTCTTCGTAACATTCGATCTTTTGTGTCGTCGTCGATGCAACATTCACGGCGTTTCATCTGTTATAAGCAGGACAATGTTTTGTCAAAAAATATCTGTGTCTGCCGCTGCTGTTTTCATATATGTGATGCTCACAACTGTTTCTTGCGGTAAAACCTTTCGTAATACTTCGATCTCTTGTGGTCGCCATCGTCACATATGATGCAACATTCACGTGAAGGTCTGTTGGTGTTATGACAATGTTTTGCTGTAACATCTGTGTCTGCTGCTTTATATGCATGCTCAAGCAACTGTTTCTGCAAACTTTCAAAATATTCTCCGATCTTTGTGGTCACCATCGTCATGGGATGTAACATTCACGAAGGCTTCATTTGGTGTTCTGACAATGTTTTGCTGCAACATCTGTGGTTCACAAGGCTACTTTATATGCATGCTCACAACTGTTTTGCAAACTCTCAGTAATATCTGATCCTTTGTGGTCACCATCGTCATTATGTAACATTCACGTAGTGGTTCATTGGTGTTATAGACAAATGCCTTTGCTGCAACATCTGTGTCTGCTGCTACTGTTTTCATACATGTATTGCTCATGCCAACTAAGTGGTAAACCTTTCTCAAAATATCTGATCTCCTTGTGGTCACCACGTCATGATGCAACATTCAATGAAGGCTTCATCTACAGGGTTATGGATACCGTTTTGCCAAACCTTGTGTCTGCTGCTACGTTTTCACATGCTCAATAACTGTTTCTGCAAAACTTTCTCGTAACATTTGACTTTGTGGTCACCACCGTCAAGGGATGCAACATCTGACGTGAAGGTTCCGTTAGTTATGACAATGTTTGCCGTAACATTCACAAGGCTGTTTTCATATACATGCATGCTCACAACTTTTTCTGCAAAATTTCTCGTAACATCTGATCCTCAGGGTCACCTCATCGTCATGATGCAACATTCAATGGCTATTTCATCCGTTATGTTATGACAATGTTTTGCCGTAACATCTGTGTCTGCCGCTACGTTTTCATATGCATGCTCACAACTTTTTTGCAAAACTTTCCTCGTAACATCTGATCCTTGTGGTCACCCATCGTCATGATGCAACATTCAATGAAGGTTTGACTTTGTTGGTGTTATGACAATGTTTTGCTGTAACATCTTGTGTCTGCTGCCACGTTTCTCATATGTATTGCTCACGCCAAACTGTTTGCAAAAACTTTCTCTCGTGGGAATATTCGATCCTTTTGTGGGTCACCATCGTCATGATGCAAGATTCAATGAAGGTTTCATCCATGGTTATGACAACAGTTTCGGCTGTGTAACATTCAGGTTCACAAGCATGTTTTCTATACATGTATTACCACAACTTTTTTTCTGCAAACCTTCTCGCTGTAACATTCGACTTTTGTGGTCACCATCGGCCGCTAGATGCAAATATTCACGAAGGTCGATCTGTTAGTTGGTGATACACTATTGCAACATCTTGTGGTTCAAGCCGCTAATACTTTCATATATGAATGCATGCCTCACAACTTTTCTCTTTTTTTGCAAAACTTTCTCGTATATTCGATTTGTAGTCACTACCATCGTCAGCGGATGCACATTCACGAAGGCGTTCATCTGTTGGTGTTATGACAATGTTCTTGCTCAAAACTATCCAGGTTCCTGCCGCTATTTTCATATGCATGCTCCAACTGTTTTTTGCAAACTTTCGTAACATTCGACTTTGTGGTCACCCATCGTCATGATGCAACATCTTACGAAGGCGTTTCATCTGTTGGTGTATGACAAAATGTTTTGCCGTAACATCTGTGTCTGCTCGCTTTTCATATGATGCTCACAACCGTTTTGCAAACTTCTCGTAAATATCTCGACTTTGTGGTCACCATCGTCATGATGCAACATTCACGGAAGGTTTACATTGTTGAGTTGACCAATGTTTTGCCGTAACATCTGTGATCTGCCGCTCGTTCTAATGCTCACAACTGTTTTGCAAAACTTTCGTAAAATTCGACTTTGTGGTCGCCTATCAGTCATGATGCAAGCATTCACGAAGGCTTCCATCTTGTCATGGATGTTCCGACAATACGTTTGCTGTAACATCTTTGTGTCTGCTGCCCACATTTTGTTCTTGCCAGTTCTACAGCGATGCCTTAGAACTGTTTTGGCAAACTGTCTCTGACATTATCGATCTTTGTGGTCACTCATCGTCTGATGCAACTACTTCATGTGGGTTACTAATTTGTTATGTGTTCAATAGTTTTCATTGCAGGGGCCATCCTGTGTTCAGTTGCCTTTGCTTATGCACGGTGCTCACAACTGTTTTTTGTATAAACTTTCTCAGTGTATCTTGACTTCTTCAGGACCTCGACTCGTCATGGATGCAATATCTCAATGAAGGTTTTCATCCAGTTTTATCTGACAAGTTTGTCTGAAATCGTGGGGTTACAATTGACCAGGTTTTAAGTACGCATGTCTCACAACTACTTTTGAAAACTTTCTGTAACATTCGATCTTGTGGTCACGCATACGCAGATGCAACATTCAGAAGGTTTCATCCTGTATCGATTATTTATGGACATGTTTTGCTGACATCATGTTCCAAGCTGTTTTCATATGTGATGCCTAGCAACGATTCTGCAAAACTTTCCTCAATGATTATTGACTTTGTGGTCACCATCACGTCATGAGGAACAGTATCGCGAGGCGTCATCTGTTATGGTGTTATGGAACCATGTTTCTTGCCTAACATCTGTGTTGCTGGTCTGCTGTCCATACATATGCTATTGCCCACAACTGTTTCTGCAAAACTTTCGTAAATCTGACTTTGTGGTCACCATCGTCATGGATGGCTTACATCTACTGAAGGTCTCATATCTGTTAGTTAAGGATAAGTTTTACAAATACTCCAGGTTCTGCGTTAGCGTGTTTCTGCTGCATTCATTACCTGTTTTCGCACAACTTTTCTACTTCGTAAATCTGATCTCCTTTAGTCACGCGATCCGCGATGCAAATATCACATCAAGGTTTCGCATCTTGTTGGAGTTATATAATGTTTTGCTGTAACATCTGTGTCTGCTGCTATTGCTTTCATATGGCATCCATACATTTTTTTTTGCAAACTCTTTCGTAATCATTGACCTTTGTGTCACCATCGTCAAGTGATGGAACATTAATAACTCATGCTGTTGAAGTGTGTTATCTGACAGGTAAGTATATTGCTGTGACATCCATGTTGCTCGCTATGTTTTCATATGATGCTACACCGTTTTTGCAAACACTTTCTCTGAAACATCTGATCCTTTTTTGTAGTCATGAATGCCGCATGATGCAACATTCATCGAAGGGGTCTTATTTGTTTAGTAAGAGAAATGCCTTTGTCGTAAATCTAGTTCGCCGCTATTCTTTCATATGCGCATTATCCTGGCAACTGTTTCTGCAAACTTTCTCTGTAATATCTGATCCTTTGTAGTCAAGACTTTCATGCGCGCAAAATTCACGTAAGGCTTTCCCATTGTATGTTCTTGACAATCGTTTTGCCGTAAACCAGTCTGATTGCTGCTAGTTTTCTATACACGTATTACTCAAAACCTTGTTTCTTTGTATGAAAATTTCTCGTAATATCTGATCTCGCTCTTTCACATCCAAGGATGCTAACATTACGTAGTTGCTCATCTGTTGATGCCCTGAAACTGCCTTTTGCCTGTACATCAGTGTCTCGCTAGGTTTCATACGTGCGTCACAACTGTTTTTGCTAAAACTCTTCCGTGAACATTCGATCTTTTGTGGTCACCACTATCGTCATGATGATGCATACTGAATGAAGGTTTCATCTGTTGGTAATTTGACAATGTCGTTGCTGTAACATCTGTGTCTGCTGCTTCATGCTTTTCATACACGCATGCCTCACAACTGTTTTGAAACTTCTTCAGTAACATCTGACTTTGTGGTCCCACATGCTGTCAGATGCAAATTCCACGTAAGGTCTTCATCTGTTAGGGTTCTTGACAATGTCTTGCGTAGATCGTTCTGGTCTGCATGCTCACGATTTCTGCTACGCTATGCTAAACTTGCATGTCTGATCCTTTTGTGTCACTCTTGTATATCGTCATGATGCAACATTCATTGAAGGCTTTCCATCTCGGAATGAGTGTATGAAATGTTCTGGCCGTAAATCTGCTGTCTGCCGCTACTGTTTCTCATTATGTATACCACAACGTTTCCCGCAAACTTTCTCGTAAATCGATTTCTTGTAGTCACCATTCTGATGCATATGATGCAGGTACTTTGGTGTTAAGGGTTACAATCTGTTGTTAATATCAATGTTCATGACTCCAGACGCATGGTTTTATAGATCGCTCACAACTGGTTTTGGCAAAACTTTCTGCTGAACACGACTTTGAGGCACCATCGTCATGAGCAGCATTCAGCGAAGGCGCTGTTCCTGGTATGTTCTGCAATGCTTTGCCGATACTTATGTCTGCCGCCGCTTTAGAGTATATATCATCGCTGCACAATCTGTTTTTGAAACTTTCTCGTACACATTCTCTTTGTAGGTCACCATATGTCATGATGCGCATTCCTACGGCACGTTCTATCAGATGGTAATTCTGACAATGTTTTGCCGTAACGATTCTGTGTCTGCTACTAGTATTTATATATCGCGCTACAACTGTTTTTGCAAAACTTTCTCTACTCCTGACTTTGAGGTCACTCTCAAGTCAGGATGGCATTCACGTAGGTTTATCTTGTCTGGTTAAGGTTATGAAAGTCTTTGCGTAACATCTCGTGGTTCATGTGCCAGCTCTTTAAATGTACGCTCACAACTGTTTTTGCAAATCTTCTCGTGTAACATCTGACTTCTAGGTGATCACCATCGTCTATGCAGCATTCATATGTTAAGGTTCATCTATTGGGTTATCTGACACGTTTGGCTGC
>BGPR01036965.1:0-15314 GCA_013235015.1 Araneus ventricosus
GTCAAGAGTTTTAAATATTAAAAATTATTGAGTTATATTTATGTCTGGAAATGATTTTCTTTCCTGCGATTAGCTATAGTTATGCTGCTGCTTGTTGTTTAATAATTCTTTTGTTTACTGTACAGATTTTTCGTCCAAATTTGTAAATATTTTGTACACGTGTCTATACTAAGTATGAACTAAAAATGGCTTCGAGCAAGAATGATATTAATGAATGTTTTTGAAAAAGAGGTCTGCACAAATCGGGGCAGGAAATTTAATCAATTAAAGCATGATCAGACAGAAAACTTCAATGAAATATTTTTCTTAAATTAAAAGCTTGGGCAGTTATTTTCAAATTGCAAGGAGAGAACTTAGACGCATTTTAAGAAAGCATTCATTTTTTTCTAATCAAAGATTGTATTAGTTTTTAGATTTTATTCATTCTTACTTTAGTAGCCTTTGTTTTACTTGCAAAAGAATTAAATATAACAGATGGAGGCTCAGTTTCTGAAACGTTAAACCTGCAGAGGCCTAAATTTAGAAACCTAAGAATTCCATACTGCCATATTTTGGTCTGCATCTGTTAAATAAAAATCTCATTTCAGTATTGTCTGCTATAAATTCATTTTTATCTTTCAGGAAGGACGAGAAACTGTCTCCTGGTGCAGAGAAAGTTTTAGCACTGCCCATCAATGATGTCTTGAAACCACTGAGTAAAGTGACGGTTTTGTATTTGAGATATAATGGATGGTTCACGAAGGGAGCTGAGACATTCGGGCTTGCCTCTGTCACTATCACGAACAGCAAAGGAGATTACATGTAAGATGTCTCAGTTTTTCATTTTAACTGTAGAGATTACAAATCAATAGAAATCTATATCTTTTTACTTTCTTGTATATGAAGGGTACGGAAAGCAAGTATTGTTATTGTCAAAAAACTCGGAAAGGGGTTTTAATGAATCTTCAGGTTTTGAAGATCGCTCAGATTTTGACATATCTGAGCCAGATAAAAACACAGAGCATTGTGTCTATCTGCCTTTGTATACAATGACTCAAAAATGGAACAAGCTCGATGGATGAAATTTGATATGTAGTGTTTGCATCAAAATCGTACATCTGCCTGTGTGCATGTGAAAGCATAATGCAATATGCCAGATGGATGAAATTTGGTACATGATTTTAACACCAGATTTGTTTGAAATTTTCGACCAAATCTGTCAGCGGTTGACTCTTTGTCAGTCTGTCTATTCGCGTGTCACTCAAAATACAACTAGGTACAGATATGAAATTTGGTATGTAGTTTTGACACAAAATTATCTAAATAAAATTGCAGATCTTTTTGGTCAGAGGAAAGAGGTGTAGTTAAGATAGATTTTCTTCACTATACTACGAAGCTAAACGCAAAACACACCAATTACTTTATTTATGACTATCTTGCATGAAAAATTATTTGTATGTAATATGATTATTATAGAGAAGATAGAATTGTAGGTATATCATTCTGAAATGTTTTCTTTTCACTTTCAAAGACTGTTTAGAGGGTCACTCTCGTAGAGTATCCCTTAAGTCGGATGCGTAGTGAGGGTAAGTGGCGCCCGGGACAAAATATAGTTTTGTCTTTCCCAGTGATCATCAGTTTCTTAGCAAGGGTAAATGACCTTCGGGGCTTGGTATTACTTTTTCGCTCCTAAATTTGACTTTAAAAAATATCACAAATGTTTTGTCTTCATGGCTCCTCCTAAGACTGGCACTCGCGACATCTTTATCCCCTTGACCCCTGGTCGGTACGCCTCTGTCTTAAATCTGAAAGTATAGAGGAAATGAGTGCCTACAAAATGTGTTAGCTTTGTTTTCCACTCCGTTGCGTGCACTAGCACAGTCTAATTCCCCAACTGGAAGATACGTTGGGTATTCTCTCATGTGATTTATATACACGCTCCAGCAATACGCATTCGTTGATGAGTAGGAAAATGAATTTACCCTGCGTGTGTACCAATGACTCCAAATGGCCCTAGAGTTTCAAGTCCAAGAGTGTCAGGTCTGGATTTCGACCTGGATATATTCCACTTTAGTGAAACTCATGGTTATCGACAAAGAGTGAGAGAGATACCATGATTTCCTTGTTTCAGTCTTATAGGGCACATTGTAAAATAAGCATTGAGATAAACCCCCTCCCTGCCTTCACATCCGGGCTACTGAATGACTGGGTCGTCGTGATCGTAACTCGGGTGCTGTAGTCAATCAGTAGCGTGGAGAGGGAGGTACATATGCCCCAGGTGCCAGTTGGTACCATGGTGCCAAAACATTAGCGCATTTCTGCTTATTTTAAAGTCAGATATGATGAGAGAGTTAAGAAATACCATGTCTCGGGCGGAATTTGCCATTATTAAGCCAGTGATGACGATTGGGGGGGGGGGAGGGCGGAAAAAGGATTTTATGCCCCTGATGCCACTTACCCTTGCTACGCCACTGTAGTCAGTAACAAAATGATCATCACTGGCCCATGCACCAACCCCTCCCGAAGAAGGCACATCCCATCATCGGAAATGTAGCCAACTCAACGGCACCACCATTCTTGTACCCTCCAGGGAAGCGAGATCCCGCTTACTTATTCGGCGATTTCTCATCCTCATATCATATTTCACTCCTGTTTTTACGCTGTTCCTTATTTCTAAGGGTCTTCACCCTTTATCAAAAATATCAGAGATCTTTTGAAGGAGTATCAGAAGCAGGGGTGTAGTGGAGCCGGAGCATACCGGAACGGTGTTCCGGCACTTGCTTTCTAATTTTTTAACTCGCCGGAACGCGGTTCCGGTACCGTTTTATCTTTAATAGAAATAAATGAGGAAAAAAAATTGTAAGATTCCTCCTTAAAACAACCCCGGCTTTGTCTAATCTTTATCCTGAAAATATAAGCATTTAAATTAATAAAAGTAATAAAGTGGCAAATGGTGGCGGGAAGGGATTAAAAACGTTAAAGGTGCAGGCATTTAATAGTCTTTCATGTTTCGATTCTGAAAACTCATATTTTCTATATTATTTACCAGTAACATGATTTTAATGCTGTATTTACTTAATTTCAGTATAACTTGAAATTAACATAAATAAAAAAAACATTCTTTAACATTTTCATTATATTCTTGCTTTTTACTACAGTACGCATCATGTTAATGTTTGATCAAAAATAAAAAATAACTGCAAAGTATTGAAGTTTTATTATTTCACTATTTCAATACCTAGATAAAATAATTATAGATTTCAAATGTAAAAAAAATATTTAATTATGAAGTTATCCCCTACTCCCACCATCACCCTTTCCATCCCCCTCTCATCAATAGCACCAAGTCAGAGCGTTCCGGAACTGCTTAATTTACGACTGCACCACTGACCAGAGTTTTACGGTTCAATAAATAATACAGTAAGCCACCATGTTTCTTTCTTGTTCCTTATGTTCGTAAAGAGATTTTTATTCTAAAAAGCATTTTCTTTTTAATGTTAATTCGAATGTAAACTTACAGGATGCCATTTAATTTTAAAAACTTCTTTTTATATGGAAAATTCTTTATCTTATATGATGTTTTTGTTTCTTTTCAGCTTCAAAAGTTGTGGTAAAGACATCATTTTGAAAGACAACGAATATCAAGAACTCACACAAACGGCAGGCACTTGTTAACTGGTGTTCATGTACGAGAAAGGGAGAATTCGGGAATATTCGCAATTTAATTTGCTGCTTCGTAAAATGTACATATGTTTCAGAAAAGGACACGTCTTGTTTTATTGCTGTAAAATTCCATGAAGTACAAAAAATTAAAATTCATATTTTATTATGATCTATGAGTTTCATTTACAGAAATATGATTAATGAATTTTTTGCCATCTTCATTCATTAATATATAATTGCATACAAGGACAACTTTGAAATTGAAATCTTCCCAATAGTGGGCACTTAAAATGTTTTATTTTCATGACCTTCGTCAAAGATAACTGAAGTTTACAGTACACGACATGCGACACGGTATATGCTATCGCATCACCGATGAATGCCATAAGGCGTGATTCTATTCTATAACATTCCACTTTTTCGATTCTTAAACAGTGGTGTAGTTCTAAATTAAGCAGTGCCGGAACACTCTGACCTGGGTGGTTGGAGCGGTGATAGGAAGGGTAAGCAGGAGATCTCTTCACATTAAATAATTTGTTATATTTAAAATGCATAATTGTTTTATCCAGGTTCAGGAAATCGTGAAATAATGAAATGTCAAGAATGAAACAATGTATATGTTGAAACTATATTCATTATCCCTTCCCATGACCGGCTCACCAGTGGCTTGTTACTTTTATTAATTTGAAATACCAATCATATTTCAAGCGTTGATCGCTCTGTTTTAAGAAGATATTTTAAAATTTATTTCTAATTTCATTCTCCTACAAAAAATAAGCAATGCCGGAACAGTGTTCTGGCTACATAGCTTATCTTAAAGCTGTTGAAAGAGTATCATGAAATTAAACAGCTATTGTTCTCTATACGGAGTTTTATTACAAAGGGTGCGTAACCGACAGTGGTGTATTCGTATATTAAACAGTGCCGGAACGCTAGTTAGAGGGAGGTGGGAAGAGAATGAAGGGTGAGCAGAGGATCATTTCTCAATAAAATATTTGTTTATGTATATATATATAAATACAAGAAAAAATATACTGAAAGGAGAAGGTTATTTCTGCATTCACGCAAAAGCTGCGTCTACAAAAGGTGGAACAAGCTTTTATTTCCTTAAATATTTATTTCAGACATATACTTCCAATGACAAAGTTTCATCAAATAAGGTAAGAATCTGTGTGAAAACACTTTGGCTTCTGTGGAAGTTGAAAATAAAAAGTTAAGAAAATTAAATTTTTATACGTGTCCCATAGAGCAAAAGTGTCAATGAGTGGAATTTTCCTCTTACACTCATCTGTACATAAACTACGTTTCAAATTCTGTCTGCAAAACTTACAGAGATATGTTAGTTTTTAAATTTCAAGGGGCTGCTCACAAATTTATATGGATATGTTTATTGCAGAAATGCAAACTTATTCAACACAGAAAAACAGCGAAATGCAAATATTTATCAAGTAGTATATCAGCCAATAATCACGGATTGAAAATAAATTGCCAATGACACATACTGTTACTCAGTTCATCGGCAGATAGTTGCAACTATCGACTTGATAAAGAATGGAAGGAAAACTTGAGAAATTGAAAATTTAAGGTAAAACAGGAAAATAGCTTGTTATTGAACCAGAATAATATTTGCTCTCCGCGCTGTGAGTATTATTAAGCTTTACCTAAAAGCAGTGTCGACTTGTCCTTTAGGTCTGCACAGCGGCGGTTTTCCGCACAGGTGTTAGAGGCGGCCGCCTCGTGCTTCGAGAATCTAGGGGGCCTCAAAATGTATGCAACATACATCATAGTGCTAAGCTGGTGTCGAATTCACGATATTGCAGCCTTAATTCAATTCACAGAAAAGATTCTCCCTCTTCTGTTTAAAAAAAATAAAGAAGTGAATGAAAACAGTGGTACGAAGCATTGGGAGGAAATAAGCCATAGTGCCAGTGGCGGACTGATGAGATTGTCCGATGGGCCCCCAGGAAGTGTGTGTATGAGAGAGAGAGAGAGAGAAGGAAGAACTCTTTATCTATATACTAAGCTTTTCTGAAGCAAATTAATAAGACAGTTCTACATCTGTCTTTGAGGACTTATTGCCGTCGAAATTCAACCTCCCGCATCGTAAACGTATCTAGAAACCCTCGAGCAACCCTCCGACTATTGGAACAGGACACCTCTTCTGTGCAAAGACCAGCCGCAGTACTCATTTAGTTTTTTTTAAAAATTGGTATCGGAAGCGACCGGAAAGACTGAAGGGGTTTCATCCCTTTGTGTGAAAAGTGTGTAGTTCTTGTGAGAGATGGCTATAAGGCCCGGTTTGGTCCGATACAATTGCTTGCTACTTTCCCCTCGAATCGAACAGGAAATGGACGTCTTTCAGTACGTGGCAACCAACTGGGCAGTACACATTTACGACAATTCGTGCAGTTACGATAGGTATCATTAGGTATTACGGCATGGAATCATAGATTTTTAATTTATAAAAAATTAGATGTTTAATTTTCTCGGGACTTTTACTAATTCCCTCCTTATGTTCCATTATATACTTGGGAAAAATGCGAAGAAAATATATTGAATAGTTTTGTTTTCTATAGCGTATAAAATGGTTCTGTGTCTGCCCAGCTAAAAAAAATCTGCAGAAAATCTGCAGAAAATTTCTTTTTTTGAAGATTTCTTAAAGATTTCTGCAGATTTTTTGAAGACAGAAAAAATCTGCATTTTTTCTTCAAATTAATCTGCAGAAAATCTGCAGAAAATTTTCTTCTTATATTTTTCTCTAAATATTCTGCAGATTTTTTGAAGACAAAAAAAAACTTCATTTTTTCTTCAAATTAATTTGCAGAAAATCTGCAGAAAATTTTCTTATTATATTTTTTTCTAAATATTCTGCATATTTTTTGGAGACAGAAAAAATCTGCATTTTTTCTTCAATTTAATCTGCATAAAATCTGCAAAAATTTTTCTTATTATATTTTTTTCTAAATATTCTGCAGATTTTTTGAAGACAGAAAAAATATCTATTTTTTCTTCAATTTAATCTGCAGAAAATCTGCAAAAAAATCCTATTATATTTTTCTCTAAATATTCTGCAGTTTGTAAGACAACAAAAAAATCAGGATTTTTTTCTTCAATTTAATCAACATAAAATCTGCTAAAAATTTATTTTTATTTTTTCTTTAAATATCCTGTAGATTTTGTAAGACTTTGCATTTTGTCTTTAATTCATTTTGCAGTTATTTAGCATATTTTCACAAAATCATTAAACTCGACCAATATCTGTTGATTTTTTGAAGATTTAACTGCAATTTCATAATATCTGAATTTCTCTAAATACGTATTTTTCACCATATTCTCTAATATTGCAGCTCTATTTTCCAATGGATATAAAACAAAATTAGAATGTAATTATCATTATTGTTTAATTCTACAGCAGACAGGAGTTTCAAAAAATTTCCCAATGGAAAAATGTCTTAGGACTAAATTTTTTAAATATGCCACTGATACAATGAATTCTAAATTAATCTTTAAAATAAATATTTGAGGTTTTACCATTTTAAACTTTTACCCCATAATTTAATTAATTTCCAATTAGTCTTCCAACTGTCTTTCTGACTAGCTATTTTCCTCGAAAAAGAAAGGAAAAGTGGAACTTTCGCCCTTTGGATGGAGAGAAGGCTTAGCAGAAAGATAGAAGGTGAAAACAAATTTATTGAAACTGAGAATCTAAATTATTGAACAAAAATATTACTAATCTCATCTGTTACACATCTCTACGACTTTTGAAAAAGTATTCTGACCTTGGTTGATTTTTACACCACTAGATGGCGCCACGATAGCCATGGTGACGCTATAACTTAAGTAGATTAATTTATCCTCACCTCGCGTATGCCGACGTGGCCTTGTGGTTAGGACAACTGCCTATAGCGCGCCTGCTTGTAGGATCGCGGGTTCGAATCCCAGACAGGATGAGCTTGAAGTCCGTCGTATAAGTAAGTTGATTCATAAATTAAATTAATAATTGAAATTAATACTTAAACCTTGACTGTAGAAAAATCTGCAGGTATTTGGAACATATTTTTTTTCTGCAGAAAATCTGAAGGTATTTGGAACATAGTTTTCTTCAGATATTCTGCAAATTTTTTCTGCAGAAAATCTGAAGAAAACATGTTCCAAATACCTTCAGATTTTCTGCAGATTTTTTATGCAGATTTTTTGCAGATTTTTTTTAGCTGGGAGTTTAACTTTTATTTGCATAGATTTTTACTTTAAGTTAAGTTTGTACGCTGTAAAAATCCTAACTACTAAATAAATTTTCGTAAAATCTTACTTCCAAATGCAGGGACGTGGCGAGCGTCTCACATCTGGGGGAGGGGTGAGATCCAAAAAATGCCGACTCTCATGATGAACTTCAAGACTTAAAAGACAAATATTTTTATAGTGCCTAATATACATACATGTTCCTGCTATGATGAATAATATCATTTTCAATGATGAGGATACGAAATATCTAAGGGCTCAAACAAAGACAAAAGGCCTGCCTTCAAAAATCACATTAAAAAAATAAAGACAAAATTTAGCTTAACAAAGGCACGACTTTATTCCCTCCTCGGAAGTCTTAACTCTCGATGGAAAATAAACTCGTCCTCTATAAATCACTTTCGCGACCATTGATTAGCCGTGCTTTCCCAATGTATGTGTGTGGGTGCAACCCATCAGAAAAACTGGGAGCACTGCAATAAAGATATCACAAATGTCCTCAGAAACTAAATTGATCCGTAAAGATCTGAAACGCAAATCCATTTGGGATTTATTTAAAATATAGCCATAAAATATTTGGACAAAATGAATAATGGATATTAACGAAGCCGCAAGAGAGATTCCAGTGCATGACCCTAGTATAAGAACAGACGCAGAGCAAAGCACTATTTAGAAGCACCCTCACCAAAAGACTTTCTGAATCCATATAACCTGATTTGGCCAATGTAATCAAAAGGACATATCAGCAATACAGTACAATTTTATTAATATAAATTATTTCATTATCACTATAATTACTTGAACTGAATTTTATTTCTTACCATCATTAAATTCAATTAATCATAATTAATACGTTCTGACACATAAATAATATACATACTTATAATATTTAAATAATACGAATACTAATCAATCCTTAGGAGCTTAACATATCATGCCACTAAAATTTCATTTATAGATGTGAAAAATAAAAATAAAAATCACAGTCTAAAATCTCCCTCCATTTCTTATCACTGAAATAATTATTGTAATTCAGGTATTTAAAATATTATGAAAAAAATGTATCAAGTTGTTATTTTTTAAAAATTTGCAAAGAATAAAAATATCAATTTTATTAATCTTTAATTTTTTACATTTAAAATTTGAAAATCATTTCATTTAGAATCAAAAGTAAAATGTTTTTACAGAGTAGGTATTTGACCAAATCATTATTCGTTATATCACTAAACTCGATGTAAAAAAAAACCACTGCTTTCGAAGTAAATACACAAACAAACAAAAAAGCAATATGGTTGGAAAACTACCACAAATTTTGTTTTCATCAATGTAAGAATGTACCAATTAGAATTTTTGGTATAATACTTGTCTTGCCATTTAAGTGCATTTAAGTTTGAATAGGTGCAGACGCAACGAAGTCTGTTTGGTATTTAGCTAAACATCATTAAAAGGTTTTGAATTTTTCAATGCGGAATACCGAATACCATGCAAATAAGCCAGAAACATTTGAAAGCGTGAGCCAGAATTTCTCAAATATGGATTGTGAGCCTTGAAAATATATGTTTTTGGGAGAGTAAATCGTTAGCTCCTCAGCCAAAAATGAAGTGAAGGGTCCCCGATCATTCTTTAATTAAAAATCTTCAGGAATAATATTAAATCTACTATTCACTATGTATTCGTAATCGGGTTTTACACGAAGTCGCTTTCGACTGATTTCTTTGATCTACTCTGTTTCAAACCAAATTTTTGCCTCTACCTTTCACACTTTTTGCATGGGGGGTTACTGCAAAACAACCGTTTTCGGTTTATTTCCTCCGTTTAACCTGGAGTTATAATGATCAAAATAACCAGTTTTAGAAATAACTATTTTCGGCGGAGTACATTAAAATATTAATTTAAAATTAAAATTAAATTATCTTATCAATATTTGTCAAATGAAATACAAATAGTTTGATTAAAGAGTACTACACTAAAAAAAGAACAACCTAAAATTGAGTCCAACAATCAAATCCTGTCGCCTTGGGATCTAATGTGCATTAAATCTAGATTTTGTGTGCAACTCTCTCGAAAACCAATTGTTGGAGAACAGAAAAAAATAGGGAATAAATCCCCAAAACCTTTCAAGATTAGAAATAGCGAGAAAGTATATAACCTATATCATAACCAATTCAATAGTTATAGATATTGTTAGGGCATAAGCATTACCATCAAAGATGTTCACATTAAGTGAAAATATTATTTATAAATTGCTTTAATTCTATAATAATATATATAAGGTAAAAAAATTCCGTAAAAAAAATTAAAAATTACATGAATTCAAAATTAAATGGAGAAAGCAATTTCTGATTCACGTAAAAGCTGCACAACAATAACAGAAAAAAAGAAAACGATACATCAATACAAATAGGAAACAAAATGACACAAAAGGTAAGACAAAATCTTGAAAGGTTATCATGGCAGAGCCGCCTCATCAGGAGGTGAGGGGCCTCCTATGATATTAATTAGTACTTTTTTCTGCTAAACGAGCATACGAAATCGTAAAATTAGTCCTGTCCTCCAAAGCACAGACTGTGAAAATGGAAGATTGTATTAAAAAATACAGCACAAAAGAACGATTTCAAAATCAGAGAGCTAAAAATAAATTCTTAAGACCTATATTGATGTATAGAAACGCAGAATATTCACAAAATATAAAGAGGAGAAAGAGAGCATACCACCAGGAATCCGCACAAGAGTGACAGCAGGCAAGTTACACGTGAAATGTGGGAGAAAGGTGAAAGTTGCAGACAAACTAGTTTTTTGCCGTTGCAGAGCAAAAGAAAGAAAAGTCCATGCCCGCTACTGAAAGACTACCAAAATCAATCAAAATGCTTGAAGATCGTCGCAAAACAAAATTTTCTGGCACCATTTTATCAGTTGATCAAACAAAAGCTTAGATTGTCTCGATTTTTGTGTTTATATTTGAAACAAATAGAATTTATGAGATAATTGTGTTACTGTAAATTTTATAGAAATACTAGAAGACTAATAGGTAAGTCGGTTGACATTAAAATTAAAATCCTTTCTTTTGTCATATATAATGACACAAAGTTATTAAATTTATGTTTAATTTCCGGATCTAAAAAATACGCGTCAAACTTATTACTGTTTGTTTGTTTAAGAAAGGCTGATGGTTAAATATTATGGCAATTACTATTAAAAGTTCCATGATTAAAAACAATAAGATCATCCATATATCTGAAACCTATTTCAAATTCCTTCACCTCTTTCCTGAGCTAGAAACTATTCGCAGCACATTCTGTCATGAGCTGATGAAATGGACAAAACACTTGCCTACATCATTGCGGTTAGTAAGACCGCCTTGTAAATCTGAAAACTGGCACCTTCTTTTGGGACATCCTATATCCTGGTGATATCTTTGTTCCAAGTATTAACAGAATGGTACGGTAAATATATTCCTACACAATAAATGTGACTTATCACTTGGAAGGAGAATACAATAACTGATAAATTAACATTTTATCAGACCTTATCATTCAAAATTGAGATAACACTAGTGAAGGAACCTTGTTTACTTAACTACATCTGCATTGCACATGCCACTTATACCTAAAACTATATCATACAGTTTAATTAATGAATAAAAGAAATTTATCCATACATAGCAAAATCATAAACCGTCATTTGCATTTATATTATTATTATTATTATGTGTAATCGAACTTTCATTCCTTTTACATGCTACAGAACCAGTCCTTTTTTATTCTTAAGTGGAGTCCTCTCAGAAGAACAGGAAATTCAGTTGGAAAATGAAACGAAATGGCAAATCCTTTGTGTAAATAATTTTAATAACTCCCTCAGCTTTTATTAATATATATTTGAAGATTAATAACTTTCTGGACAGTTCTTTCGTACGCACATAATGAATTGTTTTATTGTTTTAGAAGCAAAGAATACAAATATGACTTGGAAAAGTAGATCACATAATCTTTTTAAAGGCATATGTTTTTCAAGGTCGATGTGAAGTTAACTGATAAAAAAATCTGTCAGTTTCTCATCCGACGCTTACTAAATTTTCTTAGTGACATTGCCATTTCGAAAATAACGTTCGTTTTAGCTATTATAAAATACGTCTAAAAATTTATTTGGTTTCTCAAAAAAGAATACTGTTTATGAATTTCACATTAATTATCTATCTGATGATGAATGCCCTTGAAACAGTTGAAATGAAATATTTTTTCCCTGTTGTGCACAGGAATGGCGCTAGAGCTTGCCCGACGAGTGGGGCGGTTTGCCCGACAGGGGGGCACTATCTCCTGTATGGGGGACGAATGTAATGAAATTGGTCTAAAATTTTCGACAGATTATTATTTATTAACTGCAGTTGAATACCCCGTACAAAAAGTTTCACCTACGGGGGGGGGGCTGCCCCCGGTCCCCCCTCTGGCGCCACCCCTGGTTGTATAGCGGTTTTTTTCAATGATTTTTTCAATTTTATAGTGTTCTCAGCATATAATTTTTTTTTTTTTGCTTTTCTTGACTTAGTATCTTACTTTTATAATAGTGAGATCCGTACGATAGTTAGTATTGTTATCGTTTTATAACGAAAAATAATTAGATTAATTAAAAATCAAATAACACATTTCGAATTTAACACTAGGATTTATTTTAAAAAATGCTCAAAAAATTTAACAGTTTGTTAAATTTAAATAAGTTTTATTTATATTTCTGTGAGGAACAGAGATTAAAAGTGAAGCTGATTTTCTTTTCGATTCATTTATTTGAATAGTTGAAGTTTAATGTATCGTACAAAAGGTTTCTCTGATAAGAAAACGTTATAAAAACTGACTTATGACCTAAGTTTTCTATTTTTAAATTCTGAAAATTTTATTGATAAACATTTATTCATGAAATCATAAATCAACCTGTCAATCATAAAATCATAAATCAATCATGAAAATGCCTCTAACCGTTCATCAATGTCCGGAGATTAAGAAACTTTGAGATCAAGAACTCCGTTTAAATCACTGTACATCACCATTTACACTGCTGGACAAATTTACAGGCTCCTGAAATTTTCATTTTATATTAATTATCATTTATACAAAATATAATTATCTGAATTTATTATGACTCATAAATAAAATAAAAAAAATTCATATTAATAAGAAAATGAGCAACAAAATTTTAGCATTACGTGAAATCTGGACAAAATTGTAAACTCAAAGGTTTAAAATTCTGGATTCTGATATTCTTTGTTCGAATAAATTCATTTTAATTAAATAAAATGATAATCGATATGTTTAAAATAATTGGCAAAATCAAATGACCAGTCCCCCAGCCCCTTTACCGATTTCGACAGTTTTTATTTCATATGAAAGCTTATGACCTCTAGAAATATGAAAAATGGTCGCCTACCAACCACCCTTCTCCGCGTTTGAGGGAAATTGCAAAAAAAAAAAAAAAAAAAAAAACACTACTTCACCATGCATTTTTGTGAGGGAAAACCTTCACAGAATCCCCCAGCCCTAAACACTGTCACGATTTCGCAAATTTTTATTCGATATGAAAGCTCGTGATCTCTAGATACATAAACAATGGTCGCCTCTCCACCCTCATCCTCCATTTTCGAGAGAAATTGCAAAAACACTACTTCACTGTACATTCTCTATGGGGAAAGACCTTTGAGTCCCCAGCCTCAACAACTGGACAGATTTCGCCATTTTGCAAGCATAGCTAACAAATCAGAATACCCCACATTTATTGGGAAAGTTAATTTTTTAAAATTTTATATTTCTTATAGATTTCACGTAATGCTAAAATTTTGAAGTTGCATATTTTCTTATTAATTATCTTTTTATTTATCAGTCATACCAAATGTAGATTATTTTTGTAACTATTCATCATTATTTTATTAAAGCAAAATTAAACTGAGTTAAATTATGATTAAAACAAATTGAAAATTTCTTGAGTTTATAATTTTGTGTAGCAGTGTATTTGAATCTTTAATTCTTTCATATTTTTATATGCTTTTATTTAACTTGAGTTGTTTCATGTTCATAAAGATGGATTTTTGTAATCGATTTTTCACTCATTTCTGAAGGTACTAAGCTTCTGAAATTGTGTACACTAAGTGTTCTCAAAGACAATACACTACTTTAAGATTTTCAGAACTTAATTATAAGCTAATCGATTGATTTAATCAAATTTTGATTCCATACGAGTGGAACCATCTGGTATTCAACTTGGAGAAAAAAAATTGATTTCAAGATTCCATACCATTTATAATCAGAAATTATAAACTAACGACAAAAAAGCAGAAAATAACTCAAATAAAAAATTCCATTCTTAGTACATTAATATAAGAATTGTTTTTATTAAATTTGCTATTTTTTAAACATATAAATTATTGCTGTCGTTTAATGCAAAAATTATGTTTTTCATTACTATTTTCTTTATTCTGTTTGTAAATTTATGTCTTTGAGAAATTAGAAAGTGAAGATGAATTCATAAAATAAGCGCATTGCTCTTTTAGATAATGGTCCATTCAACTAAACAGAAGGCAATGTAACTTTCTAATATTCAATTTTAGATTTGAAAGACAATCATTCCTTTCTGTTTATTAATAAATTTTAATTTAGTTTTCCTAAACGATTTCTTAAAAGTTGAGCTTTAATGAAGTGATAAAAGTTGACATCTCATCAAGTTAATGTAGCTCTTCGATTCTTTGACTCACATACTGTTTTGTAAAACTGTTTAAAATTTGATGTTTTACGATGATTCCATTACTTATTTATATTTCAATTATTTTGCAGGATTTGACGCCCAAGAGTGGATCGAGATTTCTCGGATAGGCCGTCATAACTGAAGGCCAGTGTAAGGTCTTAGCCCAGTGGTACTGGGGTCTGATCAGATATCACAAGACACAGCAATACAGTATATTAATTTTAATTACGTTTCTTGGTTATTGAACTTTATACAAGAAAATTTACAGAATTAAAAAAAAAACATTCAAGTAATCTGCCTGACTTCGGATGAGATCGCGAGAGTCAAAAGTCAAATGTTCATAACTGGATGCAATCGCAGTTACTAGTGTGAGTCTACTCGTAAATAATCGATTAGCAATCAATTGAAGAAAACTGATAGAGTTTAGTCAAAAGTTCACTCATGGCGAGTTCAAAGTCCGATGACGGAATAGAAATTTGAGGGATTCTACCGCTCAAATAGTCGAAATGACTACCAAAGAGTTATGTGAATTACCAAGGTAGGTAATTGACAGTGAGGTATTGCACGCTCACTAGTCGAGAACAATTCCTAAGAATTCTTGGATGCTTTTCCAGCTCTCTAAAGAGCTATCCAGCCAAGGTTTGGCTTTCGATTTCAAGGAGCCTAGGCGCCCGTACAAGTACAGAATCCCGGGCCTAGACCTGACTTCC
>BGPR01036966.1:3642-15314 GCA_013235015.1 Araneus ventricosus
TTTAAACTATTGAAACATTGTTTTATCACAGTATTCACTTTCTTAATAATAAAGAATCGAAAAAGGGTAGCAAAATTTATCTTTTTTATCTATTCATTAGTATAAAAACAGTAATTATAAAGTGGAAATAGAGTTGTTTGAAAAAGTTTGGATGATGATATTAGAAAATTTACAGCTCGATTCTAAACTGGCATCTGTAACGTGGCTCCTCAATTTATATCAAATGTAACTTATGTTAGAAAATGATTGCTGATATAATTATGGAGACCCAACGATACTAAGAGATCTAAATACATTTAAAGATTATTCCAACTACTGAAAATTATTAATTTTGCCTTGTGTAAACAGTTACAGCAGTCTCTTTGTGAATTCAGATTCCACTATTCTCGTTCGGTACCAAGATTACCACAATCTGGAGTTCCATAACTCTTTGATGATCTTGACATTCTTCTTGAGGAAAAAGTTCTTCGACGTTCTTGGTGCTGAACTTTTTAGAGTGATAGAGGTTCAATGGATCTCTCTCAGTGGAAACAGAAGCATCGACGCTTGTGTAATGAATATCGTTTTCCTTCCTCGAGCACATCTATCTGTAGGAGATGACTATTATAGTGTGGAACATTGGTCTGAGAAAAAAACCTGTACAGGGTTGGAACAAATGTAGTCAACTGGCTTACACAGAATCTGAATGATCAATCGCGGGCGTACCGTCGTCATGCAAAGAGATGAAACAGTGGCGGAAGAAAAGGCTTATAGCCTTTCTTGTGTTAGATAGCATTTTACTTCCTGATCACCTTCCAGTTGTGGGTCCTCCGAGGCTTGGTTTAAGATCTCAGCTTCACGATTGGAGAAACCCTGTTGGAGAGCAGATTACACTAAAATAACTGCCGTGTATGCCATTGAGAGTCACATTGATGCGGTCTGGAAGTTTGAAAATTGAGGTGCAGCCTCATTTGTCGGACAAAGGGGCAAAATTACGAGGTTGTTCCCAAAACACCCCTCCTTCAACTTCAAATCGGAACATTAATTTAACTTAGCTAAATTGAACTAACCTTCCGCTTGGGCCATCAGTTCGTTTTCATTAGAAGCGGTAAGAGAATTAAATTAACTCCACTCTAAGGAGGACAGAGGTTTTTACCTCCATATTTGATCTCTTTAGTTTTGTTTTACTTTTTGTTCGATGGTTTTAATAATTTTCATCGATTTTATGCCAGGATCTTATTCTCAAAGTGCTTTGCTAGAAGCCCCAAGTCATCTGTGATCCATTAACGCATTAAGCCACTTTTCATGTATTCCTGTTGAAAAGCTACAAGGACTTTTGGCTCGAAGTGCTTCTTTAGTAGTTTAAATAAGCAATGATCTGGGGCAAATCATGGATTAATCTACGTCATATGAATAACTATTGAGATTGTATCAAAAGCCTATCTCGAAGTGTGTATACTCTCTTTAATATTTAAATCATCTGGGGTTCATTAAAACCATAATATACTTTACACAAATTCTTGTTGAGATTCAGTTAGGAACTTATTCTGAAATTGCTTCCCTTATAGTTTAAATGTATAGGAATTTCGGGACCTTTAAAGAATTAATCCATTTTACACGAATTCCTATGGAGATTATGTTCTCAAAGTGCCTTGTTTTAACTTGTTCTCGAAGTACTTTCCTGTAAGTTTAACCCCTTACAACAACATGTCTAACACGTGCACCAAAAAAATCTCAGAATTTTTTATATATAAATCCGTAATAAAGTCAATGCAACAATTAATTTTAAATACAAAATCACTTGCACACACTTAACCCTTAACTCTATGAGACCTAATCCGCATCAAACCGACAGAGACCACTCGACAGAGGCCGGACTCAAGCGGTTTCTGGCGCCTGAGTGAATTTTACTGGAGAAAAGTTGTTCCATTCTTTGTGTACAATTCATCACCCAAACTTGGGTGTCGTCCTCCTGGAATTTCTGTAAAGAAAGGAAGGATTTCATTCTGTTTCGTGAACGAAAATTTACTTTTTGAGGTACAGGAATTCTCACTTTAGTCGGGTTCAGAGAGTTAAATGCCCAGTGTTGCCATTAAGCAAATACCCAATTTGTCTTTTAAAATCTTGAGAATAACACAGAAGCTCTAATACCTGTTGTGGCTAATAGGATACGTACTGAAAATTTTATTAAATCAATTTACAACATATAGATGGCAGCCCGAGTGCTGACAAAGAAATAAAAATAAATTGATGTTTTCACTTGAAACTTGTGCTTTGTTTGAACGCTTGAGAATACTATGTTTTATTCTATAATGTTTGAAGGAAATTCGTTATCCGTATTTTTAGTTATTAAAATTAATCCTTGTTTGACATTATAGAATTTTATCAAGGAATTTCTTTTTCTGAAATAAAGTCCAGTGTTGTCAGTTTGTAAAATACTGTTTTTTAGACATATAAACCATACTTAAAACAAAATAGGATTCTTTAAAATATTTCCCCATGTTTTATTTTGAAAAATTAAATTAAAAAAATTTAAATCAATTTTTAAAAATCAGAATTTTGAGGTTTAAATGTCTCAAATATCCTTTACCATCTTGAATAGATTGAAATAATAAAAAAATGTCCCAAATGGCATCAAATTAGGAGGATAAATGAATTCGTAGGGCAAGGGGTTAACCCTTTGCGGCGCAGTGTGCCAGCTGATGGCACACCTAAAATATCCCAAATGGCATCAAATTAGGAGGGTAAATGAATTCGTAGGACAAGGTGTTAACCCTTTGCGGCGTAGTGTGCCAGCTGATGGCACACCTAAAATATCCCAAAAAAATATCCCAAATGGCAAAAATATCCCAAATGGCATCAAATTAGGAGGATAAATGAATTCGTAGGGCAAAGGGTTAACCCTTTGCGGCGCAGTGTGCCAGCTGATGGCACACCTAATTTCACTTGCTTCTGAATCGTTAAATTCAACTATAAATGTGAAATAATAGGTTTAGAATAGGGCTAATAGTACTCCTTTTAGAATGCATATAGCAGCCTTATGCAATTTCGTTCCGGTATAGGAATTATTAGAGATGAAGTTTGGGAAAATTCCTTAACTCAGAGATAAGAAATTTTTTCAGTTCTGGACGTTTTCAATTTCAGCAAATTAACTCGAAAATTTTCCTCCAATATTCTTGAAGTTTCAATTTACGATTTTCTGTAAGATTAACAATATTTTTTGAGTGTATCCAGGTGGCTGTATCTAAGGGAGTTCTCATAAGAGGGGGTGACCCCAAAGGGGGACGACCCCCCCTTCGGAATGAAGTAAGTTTGTTTTTTTTTTTAATTGTAGATTCTATGTCTAGACAATAAACTAAACACATTCATGTTGTTTTTTCGTCATATTTCAAAAAATTTAAGGCCTTGCCTCGCAAATTGCTATGTAATCAGCCATCAGACAACCATAAAAGGATTAATCCATTTACATGAATTCCTATTGAGAACATAGTTTCGGTTTCTGAACCATCCTGATGGGAGATAAAATTCTGTGCTGAGTTCGGTGGTGGGTGGAAATAGTAGAGACGGGCGAAATTTTCTTTTTCATACATTATCTCTAGATAAAAGGATTTATCAATGGGATTTTTTTCTGTTGGAGGAAAAAAAAATCTTTTATTGACCCATATATAACTCATCGCTTCATTCTTCTCCGCAGGCAAACCTTCGTGCGAGGTCCCCTTGTGCGAGAGAAGCGGCCACTTCCAGAAGAAGCAGTGCTGCGACATCACCAAGCAGTGCCGCTGCGTCGACCCTGTGACGGGCCAGACGACCGTCCAGCCTCAGAGCGACCCCAATGTGCGATGCCCCTGAAAACACCCCGCCTACAATCAGCAGGCTCTTCATACTTGTGTGTATGCGTCGCTTGAATAAATAAATATATGTATTTTAAATAAATGAGTGTCATGTAATCAATTTCTACTAGGGATGGCGGAAAAACCGGTTTTCGGTAAAACCGATTTTTTTCACCTCCCGCTCAAAATAACCGGTTTTTGAAAAATCGGTTTTTGTTTAAACCGATTTTTTTCACCTCTGGTTTAACCTGGCGGTTGAAACCGCTCAAAATAACCGGTTTTTGTTTAAACCGATTTTTTTCACCTCCGGTTTAACTAGGCGGTTAAAACCGCTCAAAATAACCGGTTTTTGAAAAAATCGGTTTTCGGTTAAACAGATTTTTTTCACCTCCGGTTTAACTTGGTGGTTAAAACCGCTCAAAATAACCGGTTTTTGAAAAAAATCGGTTTTCGGTTAAACCGATTTTTTTCACCTCCGGTTTAACCTGGAAGTTAAAACCGCTCAAAATAACCGGTTTTTGAAAAAAACCGGTTTTCGGTTAAACCGATTTTTTTCACCTCCGGTTTAACCTGGAGGTTAAAACCGCTCAAAATAACTGGTTTTTGAAAAAAAGGTTTTCGGTTGTTTTTTTTTAATGCAACGTTTGTGGGCAGATTTTATTATTAATAATAATATGCAATAAGTAAATATTAATACAGTAATTAATTAATGTAATAAGTAATGATTATAAATAAGTAGTTAATACAATAAGTAATAATAGCAAATGAGTAATTAATACAATAAGTATATGTTGTAGACAAAATTTTAAGAATTGTATTAAGTATTTTAAACAAATACAAAAGGAAATTAGAGATTACAGACGTAAATAATCGTATTTTGTGTTGTTTGGGTCTAAATGTATAATAATAAAAAATATGTCTTAATTTTTGAACAATATCTCGCTCCTATTAATCACATTTATTAAAATAATTTTGGCACACTGAAATTTTAAGCAAAATGCTCCACTCTTCTGCGACCAAAACTAATCGAGTTATGAAAGATTGACTATGATTATTTTAGACCATCTTAATGTCCGCCTCGAAGAAGCGGTGGCCGTTTATTGGCCTAAGATGATGAAATTGAAAACTTCATAACTCGAACCTAAAATCGAGCCTATCTTTCGATAGCTGATTTTGCCGGGGTTTTTTTCCTGGTTTTTAGATTAAAAAAATATCCGGTTTAAACCGGGGCAAAAAAATAACCGAAAAAACTGGATAACCGAAAAAAAACCGGTTTTCACTTTAAACCGGCAGGTTTTTCTCATCCCTTGTTTGCAATGATAGAATATTGTAGTCAACTTTTCAATCACTTCCTGATGTGTAAAAGAGCTGAAATTTTTTACAATTAAGTGTAGTGGGTGACAACACACTATTTTGATATTTTGAAAAGTTAATTATTAGTTAATCATTAATTAAATTAAATTTTGATTCCGCACCGGTAACGCCACCTGGTAAGGAATTTCGAAATCAACAGTTCTCATAATTAAAATTTATAAGGAATTCTGCTGTTTATGTCACTAACGAAAGTATGCTTTCAAAAACATTTTCAATTAAATTTTCTAAAAAATTGTTTCTGCGTTGTTTAATTTTCTGAAAAAGAAAAAAAATCTTCCATACAAGACAGTTATCTATTATTCTGAGAGCGATAAAGCTACAATGTGAAGTCATTTATTTTTTGTTTAACCCGTTAGCGCCCAGCGTTCTATTTATAAGACAGCTACATGTCACTCCCGTGGCTAAATCGAATGCATTCCATTGTTTCTTTTTCTCTTTGTCTATGGAGTCAATAGGTATTGCTAAATTCCTATACAAGTTTTAACAGGCGTATACCACCAATTAGTCAGATTTTGAAGTCAAAATGTCGTCAATTTGAATTTTTTTTTATTTACTCTTGAGGTAATGCAAAGAATCAGAAGCTATTTTTTTTATATATTTTACAATATTTTTAAAATATTTAATACTAGCCGTCTTCGGCGACCAGCTGGTTAACCCGTTTAAATTAATTTTTATTTTTGTATTTTATATTAATTATAGCATTCGCCGTCGTGGCTTCACCCGAGACAACCCAGGAAAGATGGATAAAAAAATATATATATTTTTATTAAAATATTTATTTTATAAAAAATGAATATTTTATTGTATTTCGCAGATAGTAAAATAAATAAGGCGTAAATTTTAAAATGCCAGCGATACAATTGTGTATGATGCATGACAGCTAACGAAACTTAAAGATTGCGTTTCAAATAACTCTCACTCAATTCATCTGTCACTCATCGGTAGAATGATTAACACTGAATATGGTCTCGAAAGCAGAACATGCTGGACGCCCCGTGTCAACCAGTGGGTGCCAATTTGGGTTTAAAAAGTAAGGCGATATAATAACCAATAGTAAAACCAGCTGGAGTGGTCTCCCCTAAACTTTCTCGTATACTTTCCCAAAAAGGTGATGTTTCCCTTCCCCCCGCGTGGATAAAAAAATTCGAACCTACTGTAACCCAGAATCCAATGACTATCAGAAGGTTTCTCATTGTAGATTATAGTGATTGTAAAATATTTACGTAAAGAATATCAAATTCAAAGAGATGCGTAGCGATTACATGAGAACCGATTTTCCACTCTTACCGTATCAAGGACAATGTGGCGTAATCCTTCCATGTGCACAGGCATTGTTACCAGTGATTGCTACCAGTACGCATGCGCATGGAGTTCATTTTAAAAGTGAACAAGTATGTGATTATACAGACCGACAGACAGTCAGCGCATTGACGGATTTGGCAAAAAATTTGATACGGACCTACATTCATGACGATAAAACTGTGTACCAAATTTTATCCATCTAGCTATTCAAATTTTTGAGTTATAATGTTCGCATGACCGCGGACAGACAGACAGGCAGACTTCCCGTGGACGTATTTTGTCCAAAATTTGATAGAAACCTACAAATTATGTTTAAAGACCACATACCAAATTTCATCCCCGTAGCTCTAATAGTTTTCGAGTTATCGTGTTCACGGACAGTCACACATAATTCTAAAATTGTGTTTTTCGGACTCGGGGAGGTCTAAAACGTGGAGATTCGTCAAAATCTCGAGTTCGAATTTTTTGACGATTACAATACTTTCTCTTTGTATACTTCGTATACGAGAAAGTAAAAAGCCATTAGTTTCCATCTATGCCTCAATAAATGTGATTTTTTTACATTCTCGTATACGAAGTTTATAAAGAGAAAGTGTTGTAATCGTCAAAAAGTTCGAACTCGAGATTTTGACGAATCTCCACGTTTTAGACCTCCCCGAGTCCGAAAAACACAATTTTGGAATTATGTCTGCCTGTGTGTCTGCGAATACGATAACTCGAAAACTATTAGAGATACAGGGATGAAATTTGGTATGTGAACTTGACACATAATTTGTAGGTTTCTATCAAATTTTGGACAAAATCCGTCCACGGGAAGTCTATCTGTCTGCCCGCGGTTATGTGAACACTATAACTCAAAAACTTAAATAGCTAGATGAATAAATTTGGTACACAGTTTTATCATCATGAATGTAGGTCCGTATAATATTTTGGGCCAAATCCGTCAAAGGGTTGACTGTCTGTCGGTCTGTATAATTTACTTTTGAAGAGAATCCGTTATCTCCACACGCATGCGTATTGGAAGAACGGAGAGGAATTTCATTACGGAGTAGCGAATTACGTCAGTTTGTCCTTGAGCCGGTAAGAGAGGAAAATCGTTACGCATCTCTTTGAATTTCATATTCTTTGCCTAGATATTTTACAATCACTGTAATGAAAAACCTTCTGATTGTCATTGGATTCTGGGTAACAATAGGTTCGAATTTTTTTAGCCACGCGTGGAAGGGGAAGCGACACCTTTTTGGGGAACTATACGAGAAAGTTTAGGGGAGAACACTCCCGCTGGTTTTTTGAAGTGACTAATCGTCGGTGGAAGAGGAGTTGAAAACGACATGCGCTCTAAACCCGTCACTAAACAGTCTCTATTGTACAATACATTTGCGTATTGTACATTACTACTTCTATATTGAAGTTTTTATCGATCGTTTTGTAAAATTAAATACAATATGCATGCGTTATTCACTTTTAAGGGATTTTGTTTTCATTTTCCTCCCAAGCTAGCAGTGGAACCACGTTACTGTACAAATGTATTAAGAGATTTCTGTTATCCGTCTGTGCGGTGTTATCTTCCACAGCTACGTTAAATGAAGTTTCACGTGGATGTGGCGGATCACGCTAATCTTCATCATTAATCCACGTTAATTGAAGATTTATTATATGTGCACTAGAAAATCATTAATACTAAAAAGTGGCTAGAAAATCATTAATACTAAAAAAAATAGCAAAACAAAAGGGAAAAATTAACAAAACCACAATGCATCTGGTTCACAGACACGCAGCAGCTTCCGGGAATACAGTGACGTTAATACAAAAATTAACTAACAAATTGAGAAACAGTAAACTACTAATATAATAGCCCAGGTCCTCCGGTAACGCTCTGACGTCACCAACAATAAAACTTGCGCCATAGCACTGTGAGACGTTAAACAGCATTATTTCATTGTTAGAGAACCTAAATTTCAGTAATTTTAAATTTAAAAGAGTAATTGTCGTTCTAATTTCAAATTTAATAGCTCTAAAATAGTGAAATAAAATTTTCTATCGATTGATTTAAAATTTATCTCGCTATGATCAATAGCTCCCGAGAAATTTTAAATTATATTAATCCTATATTTAAAATTAATTTCCGTTTTTTAATAGAAAGTAGTAAATTACGTCAGTGGTATATCATGCGCGTGATATAGTTTGGACTCCAAATTGTATCTGAATGCAATCGTGGCAATGTTGTTTTTTGCCAAGAATTAAATTAGCCAAGAGTGACGTGAATCTACTATCTATTCTCAACCGCCGCCAGTTCCCGTTAATTCCAGCTTACAGGATGACTATCAACAAATCGCAGGGGCAACCTTTCGATCATGTTGGAATTTACCTCGATAAGCCTGTCTTTTCACATGGGCAAATCTATGTTGCACTTTCAAGGTCTAGGATTCCCAATCACGCTAAAATTTACACAAAGACATCTGAAGTACAAGGAAAATTATTAAACATCGAAAAATACTTCACACGGAATGTTGTTTACCAAGAGGTTTTTTGAATAAAGAAATATGTAAATAAAAAAAATATTTCCTGTCATAAAACATATGTTTATTTTATTTGTTTTCAATCAATGTTAAACATTTCTCTCGCATATTCTATTTAAACACGTCAAATTTGAAGGGAAATCTCTCGAATGAAGAGACAATTTTCACCCGTCAAACCATGACGGGTGATTTTATAGTTAATTAATATCATTGAAAAGGTAATTGTTTGGATTTTCAGATGGCGTGAAAATGATTTTTATGCTGCTATATTTTCGGAGGTTATTCAGTAAAAACGTCAAAATTTCGCTTAATTTTTAATTAATTAAAATTTCAAAAAAGGACTCCGAGGTGCCCACTGCCACCCTCCAAAGTACATTTGTGCCAAATTTCGTAATTCTAGGACCAGCAGTCTGCCCTGTTGATCGTCAACACAGACAGACACACATTCTCCTTTATTATTAGTAGAGATAGAGAAAAGGTGAAAATACACATGTACTTTATTATACTTACTGTAAAAAAATGTAACTTCAAATTACGCTCTGTTTTGAAATTTGAAATTTATTTTTTGTGGTCGTATGTATAAATGTTCGCAAATTGATGAAAAAATGTATTTTCTTCACTACAGTATGAAGCTAAACACACAATATATGAAGCAGGTTTGCAAAAACAACTTTAGCTATTTAAAAATTTAGTCTGTGTCCTAGTTATGCCAAAGAAAAATATATATGCAGGATGATTCAGAAGTCAGGAGAAACTTAAAAATCAAAAATTCGCAGGCGAATGAAAAAAAAAGATAGATGTCGTTTGCACAGAAAGGATGCAAAAAAAGGCTTTTCTATTTTATTTTTTTTTTCGTCACGAAACCAGAACCGTACTTTTTCACAGCAGAAAGTTTATGGTCTGTCATAATTTCTATTACAACAATAGCACATTTGAAACATCAAAAGCGATCATAATGGAAAAATAAATGTTTTGAGGAACAAAACTAAAAAAATATCAAGTAGATGTAACAAGATCTCTATAGCATTTTTAATTATTTTCTGGAAGACCACATTGGCAACGGTTGATATAAAATGTTATAATTGTGAATGGAATTATATGTTAAATTATATCTATTGAAAGCTAAACATTTTATAGTTGATGCATGAAGTAAACGGTGGACATACATATGAAATTAAATCAATTAAAATAAGTCCAAATTCAATTAAATTAAAAGTTTTAGGTTTACAGTTGAAAAGTAAAATATTTCTAATGTTTGTTTTAAAAATTTACGTCATAAGTGAAAGAATTTAAAGAATTTGTGGCAAATTAATAGTGTCTAGCACCGGAGAGTATCATCAGGCATTCATATGTGAACCTGGAAAATAAAAGCTAGCCTAGTACACGACATAAATATATTTCACGCTTATTTTGTTTGATATATGAGATACTTAAAAATGCAATTTAAGAATAATGTACAAAACGCTGAAGTTTCACTTTTCTGAAACTGATTTCATTTTCCATATTCGATTCAAATAAAGCACGATAATAATTTTAGAATTAAGTCTAAACATGTTGAAATGTGATTATTAAAGCAATAACAGAAGTTTATGACGTCTTTTGATCCAATAAATTAAAAGGCTAAAAAAATCACTTATTTAATGGTGCAATTATTAGATTTGTAACTTTCTTTCGAAAAGTTTATTTTGGGAAGCAAAGAAAAGTATTTTATCATATCTGCAGCGATAACGTTGTTTTCTTGGCACATATTTCACAGATAACTGTTTGAAAGAGATATTTTTTCACTAATGAAACCGATTTTCAATAAATAATTCCATTTCATAGATTTCAGCGAATGATTAAAATTTTCATATATGTTTTTTTAGAATTAAACTAGAAAAATCAGTATAGCAATATTACAAGTATAATGGTTTCCCACTCATTTTTTGAATTTACAATTTCTTTTCCATATAAACTGTTTTAATTATATTTTCTTCTCGCAGAATTTCTTCGTTTTGTTTGCTTTTACTTTGTCACATACGAAGTATACAAAGAGAAAGTATTGTAATCGTCAAACAATTCGAACTCGAGATTTTGACGAATCTCCACGTTTTAGACCGCCCCGAGTCCGAAAAACACAATTTTGGAATTATGTCCGTCTGTGAACAAGATAAATCGAAAACAATTAGAAATACGGGGATGAGATTTGGTATGTGATCTTTACTCATAATTTGTAGGTATCTATCAAATTTTGGACAAAATCCGTAGAAGGGTTGATTGTCTGTCGGACTGTATAATTGCATATTTTTAATCGAATACCTTCTTAACAAAATTACTTAGATAAATGAAATTTGGTATGTGGCCTTCTTACCTTAATTGTAGATTTGTGTCCAATTTTTTTTTAATTTTATAAATGCACACAGAAAGAAGACGCATTGGCGAAATTTTTCATGTTATTTGAAAGAGAATTTTTGGTTCTACAAGGTAGTGTATTTTGATTTTTTAATATTATTATATGTTCTGCATTTTCAGAATATTATAACGGAATGTCGACAAAACTGAGAATTTTTCTATACCAGTTACTTTTTGCATTTGATAGAGGTTATAAGACAGTCGAAGTTATTCGTGATATTTCTGCTGCGTATGGAGAAGGAGTTCAATGCATCAATGTAATGCCACCGTTAATTTT
>BGPR01036967.1:0-15313 GCA_013235015.1 Araneus ventricosus
TATCATCTATACATTTAACTCGTCTATCATCTATACATTTAACTCATCTATCATCTATACATTTAACTCGTCTATCATCTATACATTTAACTCATCCATCATCTATACATTTAACTCGTCTATCATCTATACATTTAAGTCATGAGTTAAAGTTGTTTATACAGCATGTATTGATCTCGTTTGGAATAACAAATGAAAACTTTCTAAGAATTTTATAAATTTCAAATCACGATAAAGGATTTGCGAATTAGTAAGGTACAAAATAAGAAAAGGAAGAACGATAAGGAAAAATTTTTATTATCGATTTTTGAACGTACTTTGATTGCACCATTTTCCAGAAAATCCGTCAACGCATTGGCACCTGTAGTCTTCTAAAATAGGAATGCATCGCCCATTATTTTTACAGATGCCTGGAGTGCACGGCGGTCCATTGTAGGGTTCTATGTTGCGCTGGTCCGTTGAAAAGCTTAACATATCATCCCAGACTTCATCATTCACAATCATACGCTGAATAGCTCCATCCAATCCAACTTGCACAACTAATGAGTATTTCAGGGGCAAGAACTCAGGGACACCACCAATATACAGAGGTTCTCCTAAGTTAAGTTCCAGAAGTGTTCCCTTCCGGAAAAAGAAAGAGGAAGCAATTTCTAGAATATGCCAAATACAAGGCAAACGCAATTTTTAAAATAATATAATTCGAAGATAAAGTTTGAAGTCACAAATACCTTAGATTGTCCTCTCACAACTTCTCCATTATCCATTTGAAGCATACCTCTATTTTTAATGCGAGATATCTTCACAGAATGCCAAGCGCCTATTCTGACGGGTTCAAGACATCTATAAAAATAAAGAAAACGGATTAAATAGAAGATTTGTGGCCGTCTAAGACGGGTTTTTAGCTCGCCAATAATATCTCGGATCTAATTGTCAATGCTTAAGAAATAAAAACAAAGCATGAAAAACAGAAATGATGAATCAATTGAAGCTAGATTTCGTTTTGCAAAATATAAAAATATTCAATTCCAAAATTAAGTGCGAAAAAGAAAGAACCTTTTCAACAGAAACAAAAGTAAAGATCTCCAAGAAGTGGAACTCCGGAAAATCAATTAATTCTAATTAATTAAATATTTAAGGTTTGAATTCTGTTTATGGTTTCTTGTCTTTGTCTCGCCTTCCATCATGCAAATCTCTTGCTAACTTTCGTTTTTTTGCAGTGGGATCTTCTTTATTCATATTGTTTACGAACAATACTTGAACTCTTTCTCTTTCAAAGATAAGATCAATTCACTTCCCCCTTCGAAAACCGCTCCGAATTCTAAGAAATTCTTGTTCCCCCTCCCCGAATTCTAAGAAATGAAACCCCTTCCCTGTTCCCTTCTGGGCGAGCCACGCCCACATTTCTGGAACGTTGGAGGCCTCCAGACGGTGTTTATATTATAGACTAGCAGTACGCGCACGGTGTTGCCCGTGGAATCAGGACTGTAACAAAATGAGATAAAGAAAACGCCCACAATGACATGAAAATGTTCTGAAAACAAAACAAAAGATACACATTATTGATTTTCCCGCTTATTTTTCTTCGCGATAATGACATTTCAACTGTAGAAAAACAATACAGAGTACGTTAATCCGAAGCGATATTAAAAAATTGCAACGTGAAATTGATTATTATACAGTAAGCAAAATATGCGAGGCATAAACACGTTAAGACACTGCCGAAAAAAATTATCGAAGTCATTCAGTTGAAGGTTATGACGTATCCTGCGCTCTGCACCGTCAGCCAATGAAATTGCCAGCAACGTTCCGGAAAAGTGTCACGGGAGGGAGCTCGGTAGATAAAAATATCTTTCAACTGACCAGAAAAAAATTAATTTAAAAAAAAAACGGTAAAAGATATTTTAACTGTTCTTGTTTTATATACGATAGAACCGTTCGAATGATAAGCTGAAAACAATTGAAAATAATAGTGTTATTAGATCGTTGGATGCAGCAAATTTAAAAACAAAAATTAAATTTCGATGGCAAAACTGACTATTTTTAAAAAATTTCTCAAAATTCAGTAAATTACGTTTGAAGCTCAAAACAAACTTCATTAGAACGAAAATTGTTTGTTCTATCCGATGGTGCATTGATTCTTTTTCAACGATCGTTAGAAAAGATGTTACAGCCGTAAACGTGCGAAAAATAACCCAAAACAACACAAAAAATTAAATATAAAATTTTCTAGATTGAATTTTAAAATTCCGTCTTCGAGGCGCATTCAGTCACCTTTACGACTACCTGTGTGCCAAATTTCATTTGCGATAGATTGGTTTGGACATCGCGCGCAAGCACGTACACAAACATTTCCTTTTATAATTATAGATTGTTTGTACGTAGATAATTTAGATTTATTTTTATTTTTATTAATGATATTAGGAGCTTACTTTTGTTGTGAAAGGAGGGGATAACTTAAACTGGCGCCACAAGGCTTCAACCGAACAGCTAAATATTCTAAAAGGGATGACGCTGACAGCTTTTAAAGATTCAGATCTGAATTACGATAAATATTTAGGTAATATATGAAAATTCATTTCTTCGATTCGCGAAATTAAAATAAATTTTGATTTTTCAAATCTTCGGAATGTAGAATATTTCTTAAATTTTCTTATATTAAAGGAAAATAACGGCAATTTTTATTTTCGTATTCCACTAAGTATGGTTTATGTATTTGTTTGTTTTATAAATCATACCCTATAAGTTGGTGATACAGTTTTAGAAAAGCATAGTTGTCTGTCTAATGAATGGCAATTTCGGTTATAATTTATTCATCAGTAAATATAACCAATTAAATAACGTCTATATATTATTACGTCACTGATATTTTACTACAATCTTACCTTAAAACTTCCAAATGGCTGCAGGAAAGAAAATTAAAAAAATTAACGGTATAATATCATAAAATATTAAAAAAAAGAAATGAAAAAGGAATCTATAATAAAATTTTAAGTTACTAAATGTAGATAAATTCGGTTAAATTTTTTAATTATTTAGCAGTTCAAAGACTTTTTCGATTGATTTAATGAACTCCAATTTAAATTAAAGGTAATAAAATCGATTATATTGTTATTAATTTGTTATCAAACATTGTATAATATTGTTGATTTATTAACCAACAATATTGTTATTACTTTTTTATACAACATTATATAATATTATTGATATATTCACAAATAATATTGTTATTACTTTGACTTATATTTTCTACAATGCGAGAACGTAACATGTGATATATTAATTTTTTTATCATGCATTATACATTCATTTTTAATTGATAATCAGCCACAAAATACAAATTCAAGGCTGTTGATTATTCAGGTTCAAAGATAAATTATCGCAATTAATAACCAGTAACTCACAGTTAATTATAGCTTCGAGTAATTATCGATAGTAAATTAACAGAACAAATAATTTCACCATATGCACAATTATTCTGATTCCATTATTAATATCAAAACTTTTCCCGGATTACCAAACATTAACATGGAGAGAATATGCAATTCAGATTCCAATTATACGGAAGAAGCCATAAATTATGAATCATAGTCAACAACTGAATTCTACGCAAATTCAAATTACTCCTTGCCATCAACATATTGCTATAGTAATTACAACAATTTCCTATAGTTTTTGGAAATAAATTTTGGAAATAACCATACAGAAAATCTATAGCCATGCTATAGAGCTTATGGATAGAATTTTCTTTGTTTAAAATCAGTTAATTTAATAATTAATTATGAGTTTTTGAGACTTTCCTTGAAAAATCTTTCCTTTTTTTCCCTTTCATTTGTAAACACATGCACGAAGTAAGAAAGCAATAATTACACCATTTTTATTTCAATTTATTCTATTCAGTAAATATTAGAAAATATTTTAAATTTAAGTGTACTTCGTAAGGACTTGCCAATATTGAATAATATGACATAAATGCTAGTTAAATTTCCGAGACCAGAAAGCTTCTCTATGCTATTTTACATGCGAGTAAAGACTTTAGTTTGAGGTAGTGTGAATTATCCCTTTCTAGGAGTGGTTTAGTTCTTACAGTAGTGGTTGAAAGTCAGAAAAATGACTCTAATGAGCAAATATTGAACATAGTATTGCAAATTTGAGTTTTCATTATCAGTCGCGTCTCCGTCAACGAACGCCATATGGTTAGTAGAGACGAACAATCTAACGGTGAAGACGATTAACAAAAGTAGATTATTCATTTAATTTCGACATATCTCGCGGCTAAGATTTCTGTGTTCTTATTTCTTTACTGGAAACTGAATGAAAGTATCGTCAATGTTGAGAAAACATAGAAGAGACAAGAAGTCTCGTCGGCAAACATATACTTTTTTGTATTTCTATGATAAAGAGTTAAAGTTTTACTTTTATTTCAGATAAATTAAAGCTTTTATTTCAATTTGCAAGAACAAGAACAATTTATCTTAAAGAAATTAATTATTGTGGTAGTTTAAGTCGCGTATTAATTAAATCAGAATTTGTGATGAAAATTGCTAAGAGATTTAAAGTGAATTCAATGCAAATTTAGACAATCAGTATTAGATTCAGTCTATTGCATCTACCTCACACATGAATGCTCTGCATTAAATTGATTACAAATATAATGCATCATAGTCTCTACTCTGTATTCAGGTTGTATTTCGGTCTTACTGCCAGAGTTGTAAGAAAGTTTTTCTTTCAATTTAGCAGAATAAGGAGAACATCTCGGAAGGAAATTAATTAATTATTGTACTAATTAAGTCACGTATTAATTAAATCAGAATTTGTAATGAAAAATGTTAAAAGATTTAAAATGATTTAATGCAAAATTAGAAAATCAGTTATTAAATCTGTATTCTCTACTTTATAAATGAATGTTATACATTAAAAATATTACAAATATAATGAATCATAGTCTCTAACTGTATTTCGATCCATTGGCAAAGTTCTAAGGAGGTTATTCTTTCATTTAAGAAGAATAAGAATAATATGTCCGAAAGAAATTGATTAATTCTGATACTAATTAAATCACGTATTAATTAAATCAGAGTGAATATGGAAATTGTTAAGAGTTTTAAAATCAATTTAATGCAAAGTTTAACAATCTGCATTAGACTCAGTGAACTACATTTATATTCTCTAGCTTATACATGAATGTTCTGCATTAAACAAATTGCAAACATGCAAGGACGTATCATAGTCCCTACACTGTACTCACGCTATAGTTGCGGTCCCACTTCCAAGGTTGTAAGTGAGATGCAGGAATCCGTTTAACAGTGTGAGGGCTATGAAGTCGCCGACTCCATTTGGCTTCTGTCCATTATACAGGAGCAATCCATTTAGAGATCGTGTCATGAACCATATTTCAACCCTAAGAGAGTGGGCAGCATTGGGAAGGGTGGGGAACTCGAGGTAGCTATCCCCTTTGAAGTCCAGCGTGATGCCGGACTCGTCACCGCCCTCCGAAGTCTCTGTTCAAATACAGAATACACATTGTGAAATACTCTATAATCTATACAGATAAAATAGGTGTCAAAAAATTGCACACATTATCTGGTATGCCAGGGATTCCCAACCTTCTTACCCTCGCTTACCCTTTGATTATTTTTTTTGGTTTTGCATGCCTCATACTATCATATCTAACTCCTCCTTCCCCCCAAAAAACATCCGTCTATGTATAGCAGTTTTTATCAATAATGTTACATTTAGCATAAAAGTGAAATAACTCGAATGAATAACATTTGCAGAACTTAATTTTGATTTTACATTTTATTCCATTTTCACAATAGTTCAACGCCAAAGCAAATAAGCAAGTGTCGTAATTATTAACTTATAAAGGATAGCTAAAAATCACACTTATTATTAATCAATTATTCAAGTGGTATAGTTATTAAATAGCAAGTATTCGCTTGGAGAAACAAAATTCCGTAACTTTTTTTAATCCCATATTCTTGTTTCCACCATTAACAACTTTGATCCACGCGTACCCCTAAATGATCCTTCGTGTACCTACAGGGATACGTGTACAACAGGTTGGGAACCTCTGTACTATGCTACTGATAAAATGGCTTATGTATTTCATTTTCCATATTTATATAATAAGGAATGCAGAAAGCATTAAAAGCTAATCCCCTATTTTGCATAATTGCAGAAACATGTTAATTACTAAGGAATGCAAAAATATCTTAAGTAAACTGCAGTTTAAATAACCCTATTATTTAATTTGATTCATTTCAGCTATGTCTTCCTATGCTCAATAAATGGAGACCACAAATCAGTTTATCAATTTTGCACTTACCCAGCTCACAGAACTCTCCAGCACTTCCAGGTGGGCAAGAGCAAGAAAATTTACTCTCTTGCAAAGACATACATGTAGCACCATAGGAACAAGGCTCGGAAGCGCATGGATCTAATTGAATTTCGCAATGGCGGCCTATAAAAGAATTTTGATAAGTCATAAATGTATAGTCTGTTAAATCTGCAATAGAAATTGCTTTACATGACATTATTTGATCTGCAAAAATCCTTAATTTTTCTTTTAAAATACACAGATGGCTTCATAGAGCTAAATGAAGCGTAATTTTCATCAACTCTATGAATAATTCGGAATAATTACTTGCAGATTTGTAATCATGTTCAAGAAACACATAACAAACCTTCTTTTCCCGAATTAGTTATCACTGAAATATGGATTTCGGAAAATTAGCAGATTTATAGATATGTTGAAGAAATTCATAAAACCATGCCTTGTTATTTTGTAATCAGATATTACTTAAAAATGTACTCATAGAATAAGAACGGCGCATAGAAATGGCGGTAAAGTACACAATCGAGGGCTTTTGTTATAACATTATATGACAGACTGTCCTGCGACAAAACTTTTTCGCAACGTTTCTGCGAGTATAACTAGAACATGTGGAGATACAGTTCATTCCGAATAATGACTTGCAGACCTGTAATCATGTTCAAGAAACTCATAACATACCTTTTTTTCCCGAATCAGGTATCACTGAAATATGGATTTCGGAAATTAGCATATTTGTAGTTACGTTGAAAAAAACTCATAATACCATGCCTTATTATTTTGTAATCAAATATTACTGAAAAATGCACTCAAAGAACAAGAACGGCACATAGAAATGGCGGAAAAGTACGCAATCGATACCTTCTGTTATACCATTATATGACAGACTGCCCCACGACAAAACTATTTCGCAACGATTCTGTGAGTATAAAACGAACCTGTGGAGATAGGCTACAAAGGGTCCATTCCGAATAATGACTTGCAGATCTGTAATCATGTTCAAGAAACATATAACATACCTTCTTTTCCCGAATCAGGTATCATTGAAATATGGATTTCGGAAAATTAACAGATTTGTAGTTATGTTAAAGAAACTCATAATACCATGCCTTGTTATTTTGTAATCATATATTACTGAAAAATGCACTCAAAGAACAAGAACGGCACAGAAATGGTGGGAAAGTACGCAATAGAGGGCTTCTGTTATACCAGTATATGATATTATTTTCTCTGAGAGGGAATAGTGTTTGCATTCATGAAAATAATAGTGTAAAAATTTTGTTATGGTGATCCGCATCTTATGTAACATATTCTGTGTTGAAGTACATGATTAGAGACTCGTATTATAGGACAGAAAATTGTTGAATAGTGTGACACAGTATTTAAAAAAAGAAAGAAAAAAATAGGTCTTTAGGTTTTCCTGTCAGATGGTGGATGTAGGTTGTTGGCTCTGTATACTTGCGACTTCCAGAGTGGCACTTTTTCAATTTTTAGTGAACGCGTTCTTGTATTCTTGATTCATGATAAAGAGTCTTTGATGGTCATGATTGAGTCTTTATAGAGCACTTTTTTGCTAGTCAGATTTTTCTTTTTTCTTCCGCATACTTCGGCAGGTCGAAATTTCTTCCTGGTATACCATTATATGGCAGATTGTCCTTCGACAAAACTTTTTGCGCAACGATTATGTGAGCATAAACTGAACCTATGGAGATAAGCTACAAAGGGTTCATGTCCTGGGATGAACTGGTTGGCCCTTTGAGGTTTATCTGTACAGGTTCGATTTATGCTCACACAATCGTTCATCTATGAAGACAAAGGTGTATAACAGACTACCCTGTTACAAAAAGCTTTCATTTAACCAAGCCAAGTGTTGGGAACTTATCGATCCGGTTAGAAAATATTATATCTAAGGATAAATCACTCATGGATGGGGAAAAAGCGCAGCTTCTGTGGTCAAAGACTGGAGCACCAAAGGATTCACCTGCAGTGGATTCCTTCCCATGTCAACATCCAAGGTAACGAGATTGCAAATGCACTCGCTAAAGCAGGTGTTGATGATGCTTCAGTGCCTTCTGCACCTCTCACCTACTTAGAGCTGTTCTTGAGAGCTAAAATCAGGAATAAAACTATCTGGCTCATTCCACCAGTGCATCGCTGGTATCAAGGTTCTCGGCCACGTGGCTGTCTATCAATTGACTGCAACAGTCCCGACCAAACAACTCTTACTCGCTTCCTTAGTGGGCATATCATAAGTTTGACTTTCTCTGATAATTCTATGTGTTTTGATATCTGCCCAAAATGTAGTGCAGAACAGGCCACACCTGATCATATCCTTGCATGCCTGGGGCTTTCCAAACAGGATCTTGTTTCTAATCCTCTGTTGACTTTGGATTTCTTTAGGGTGCACAGGCTCATGGACCTGATATAGCTCTGCTGATATTCGGGGATCATCAGCAACAACAAAATATTATTCAAAGCAAAATATCCCCGACACGAATTCTAAACATTATGAAGATTCTACATGAAATCCATCATATCATCATTGTCTAAAGAAACCTTTAATCGCGCCCATTGGCCTTTAAGAAATTCATAGATGACTATTTCAGATTACTTTGTGTGATGACTTTAATTTTTTTATTTTGTACCCTTCTATATATAAATCTTATTTACCCTGAGAGGTCCGTTCTCTCCGGGTGGAATCAATAAAAACCGTTATGATATATCGAATACATGAAAACTCAAATTTATAAGTAAATATTGTCATCTATAGAAATCTGGAAATTTAAATCTCTTCAGTACTAGATCAGAAATTTAAATCTCATCAGTAAAGCAAGTTTTTGTTTTTAGTGTTCTTCTTCTTACCAAAAAGTAGATAATATTGAAACGTCTTTTGAATTGAGTTTCATACATATTGTTTCTAAATAATTCGTATGCAATTTACTCTTTTCTAGTAGAAGGTGGGTGTGAAAAATTCAAATATTTAATATTCCTAAACCTTAAAGCAAATGACAGGTATTTGCCACCCTTCTCTCTAATTTTTGAAGTTTTTTAAAAATTTCAATTATTGAAATGGCTTTTATCGAATATTTAAATTTATTTATCAAACTTATATAAGATAATGTTGAGCAAATTCTTAACTGTTTTAAAACTAACTTTTCTTCCCTGCACGTTAAGCTCAAAATAAGTTAGAAGATTTCCGGCTTTTAAGTTCAAATTGAAGTAACAGGTTTTCATCTAACAGTAACATTTTGAGATTCTGACAGCAGTTTTCCTTGTTGATATTACGATGGTAAGTCATTAAGTAAGTCACAGAAGATAAGAAAAAAATAATTTACCAAGATAATCACATGGAAACAATTTTATTTTTCAACGTAACCTTCGCCAATGTTGAAGCTCTTATCCCATCATTTTATCAGAGCCCCAATTCCAGCTGCAAAAAATTCTTTGGGTTGCTGTCTCATACACAGAAGGACTTCGTGTTGAACGTCGTCATCATCTGCAAAAGTGTTTGCCTCCATGATGTTGTTTTAGTGGACCAAACAGATGAAAATCGCTTGGGGCTAAGTCTGGTTGGTCAGTGCTACAGCATCCACCTTACAGCCCAGACTTAACAGCAAGCGATTTTCATCTGACGACGACGTTCAACACGAAGTCCTACTGTGGATGAGACAGCAACCCAAAGAATTTTATGCAGCTGGAATTGGGGCGCTGATAAAACAATGGGATAAGTGCATCAACATTGGTGGAGATTATGTTGAAAAATAAAATTGTTTCCAAGTGATTTTCATGGTAAATTATTTTTTTCTTACTTTTGTGACTTGCTTAATGACTTACCCTCGTATAAGAGAATAAATCTTTAATAGTTGCCACAAATATTCTCACCTTTCATATTTATATAAATTCTTTCATATAGATGAATGGTATTTTAATAGAATAGTATAGAAGTTTGATATCTAATTCAAAGAGCAACATATGATTAAAGAGGACCTAAGGAGCAGTTCATTTTCGAATGTATTTACCAAGAAACAAAAATTACCAGATTCTCCCGAACACAGACTATTAACAAACATGCTTTTCATGAAGGCATTTCCAACATGGGACAGCGCTTTTGTTCCAACAAAGATCTGCATGTTGTTATTAGAGGAGGCGACTAAATACTCCCGAACCCGACGGTTTGAAACTGATTTGGAGAAAATTCTCATTGACGGTGCAAATCTGATGATTTACTCAGAAATTGGCTCTCCAGACGCATTGACTTCGGGAAAGGATTTGGATGCTTAATACGCTGTTAGATCCGGGTAACCGAAAACTAATTTCATGAATGATTTGAGTTTCAGACTCAGCCGAAGTTAATTAAAATTCAGTCTATTCTGTACTCAATTCAGTTCAGATTGTGAAACGTAAGTCAATTCTGCTTGAAAATAAGAAAAATGAACAAATACTTATATTGTATAACTAGTTTCAAATTAAGCGCGTCATTTATTATAATTCGCAATGTTTCAAAAGTCAATAAACTAATAACAGGTTATTCTAAAGTTAATTATTTTTGCTTTTGATGAAAAACCATGTATGCTGAGATCTTACCTCACAGGCAAAAATGCTGGCAAAATAAATTCGCTTAATTTCACTCGACAAAAACAAAAATTATGAGCATAAATTAAAAAAATAATTAAATAAAAAGAAAAGAATAAAAGCTAAGATTACAGGAATGCGCATGTGTAACTTTACCAAAAGTGTTAACGTTTATCTATATTTTAAATATTGCGTAATTTGCTCGAAAATGCATACTTATAATTTTTGGAAAATAAAATGTTATTTGACTGAAAATTGTGTATTTTATAGTTATGGGATAGTACAAAGGGTTTGATTTATCAGTTTGATGTTATATTTTTAAATTTCATTTATGTGACTACCTTCGGAGAATTTTTTTTTAATTTTTAAAATTTTGATAAAACATTTATGTTTTTAATTAAAATTTGTTATAAAATTAAGAATTCCAATGCAATTTCATTGACTTTCAAAATATAGGCAATTTTTAGCAAAATGTTAGTGAAAATTTGCACTTACGCCAAACCTCCTATAACAAGTTCTATAGAATATATTTCATCAATTTTTGCACAGTATATCGCTAACATGATTATCTGTGTTATTAACTAAAAGATCTTTAATACCTCTAAAAGTTTTGGATATATTCTGAACTTAATGAGCGAACTCGAATTAAAAAAAAAAATCATCGGTTTTTTTTCACTAAAAATTCACTAAAATAAATAAATATAGGCAGAGAGCTTAGATTTTAGTTCAAAACATAGCTAGAACATTTTGGCCAAATTTCATTTTAATATCTTAAAGATATTTTCCAAAATGATGTTTGCCACGAAGAAAAATATGGAAAAACACAATTTCTCAGGAAACGCTTTTAAAGATTTTCATAAAGGACAAAAAATTTTGTACTCAGCTTAGAATCTTAAAAATCGCCGTATTTCCAAGTCAAACCCTCTTTTACTTGATTTTAAAAGACTTTAGTGTTCTTTTAGCTTTTTAGATTTTTTTCTGAATACTTTTGTGTAGTAGGTAGTGAGTGGCGTCTCGATATCTAAATTATATTTTTTGTCAATTCCCATGTAATTTTTAAGCACCTTTAATGGATAAATTTATATTTCAAAACACTTAAGAACAGGTAACAGTTCAATATAAATGGAATTAAATTAAAAAAACTGCAATTTGAGCACCAAAAAATTTTTTACTGTTGTAAATACTTTTGTGTAATATATATATATTTTAAAAAGTGTTTCCAAAAACCAATAAAAAAAGAAATGGAAGCTTAAATCTATATTTTTAGACAACATATTGCTTGAGAATTAAAAAAATTGTTGTTGAAACTAATTGTTTGTATTTTTAAGGCTCTTTAAATTGCCACTTCCAGTATCTGAATTGCCACTTCCAGTATCAGAATTGTCACTTCCGGTATCAGAATTGCCACTTCCGGTTTATTATTTATTCTATAACTTGACTTGTAATTATAGTAGAAACAAAAAGTAAAGCATTTTAGATACCTAAATGTGTGGCCTATAAAATGAACCAATAAAACAAATTTCGAAAATTTTCTGCAGAACAAGGAATTTAGGGTAGTCACATACCTTAAGCTGTTTAAAATAGAACTTATACTTTCTTTCATTCTATTTTGCTGATTTTTACACAGTTAAAATGTATCTTTATTATGAAGAAAATAGCAAAAATTAATTAACACGAAAAGGTTTACAGAGTGAAGTACGTTAATTCAAAACAAAGAAAGACGTGATTAAAAGATCAAGACAAAAAAATTAATTCGAATTTATCTTTCTGCAATCAAGCTTTTAATTCTGCGTACATTTTCTTCAAAATTGATGTTCAGGCAAACGATACGTGTTTATTATCTTTTAAAATTAATTTATAAAGGACGGATATAATTCATTAATGTAAGAATAAATATATGTTTTTTATAATAAAAGCAAAATTTCACCCAATTTTCATTCTTGAATATAATCTTCCCCGATCAATGATTTTGTAACACAGAATGATACATAATTAATAATATTAGAAATGTAATTTATTACAAAAAAGAAGCTTGGAACATAAAATGGACTAATTTTTCGTAGGTATATACAGGATGGCTACAAAAACTGTGAAAAAATTTCCCTGACTAAACTTACAACATTTCCCTGATTTACGGCCACTAATTATAATTAGTAGCCGTAAATATATTAGTCTCCGAATTATATTAGTTTCCTGGGGCTTTCTTCCTGCTCAGAATCACTGTATGTGTACAATATACATTATGAAAAACACTTTTACCAGTTATTTAATATGAAAAAATACTTTTACCAGTTATTTAATATGAAAAAATACTTTTATGAAATTTAATTTTAAAAAAATGGAATGAACATCCTAAAAAAAATCTACTAAAACAGTATATTATATAGTACAAGTATTTTATATAGTAACAGTATTTTATACGTAAAAAATGCTGGATCAAATAAAAACTAAAATTATAAAACTTTAAATAAATTAATACCTTGTGTCTAACGGTATTACAAACAATGTTAGACATAAGATACTAATTTATAGATAATAATTCTAATTTTCCCCGATTTTTAGTTTTTTTTTACGAATTTCCCTGATTTTTCCAGATCAATAAAATTCCCTGACTTTTCCCAGATATCCCTGATTTCCAGGTTCTGTCGCCACCCTGATATAATAAATGAAACACAAGAAATGGTCTCGATTATCAATTTCAGAAACCAGTTATTTGCAAGTTGACCAACTTCTTGGAACAGCAACGGCCTAAGTCCCAAACGTGCTTATAAACATGTTAACAAGATGAAGTAGCGTCAAAGTTGGATTATATAGACCTCCGTTAATGCTAGTTAGATTGCCATTGTTCTAATTAATTCAGTGATCATAAGCTACTGGAGTCCGGTGTGCATCGCACTGTGTCATCCGATGCTTCATCCAAGGATCTTATAATGAACGCTGCTGTTTTATCGGATGACAACGCATAAATCATATCAGACAGCTCCAAAATGAGACAATATGCTGCTCTCCACAAATATCATAACATTTAAAGCGGCAGGGGAAATCTATGCAACTAGGCGCTTTCGCGTAATAGTTCACGCTAATTTGCATTAAACTAATGCATTTTATACAAGTAAACATATTTCATTCCGCTATTGGAAATCCATGGAATCTAATCTAGCAATTGCTTTAAAAGTTTGTGTAAATTCAGTAAATCCTAGGGATGTCTGCTTCATTCTGTTTAATGCTGTGTTTTATAACCAAAAACGATCTGGTTACAATATTTTGTAAATTTAAGACATGTAATTCTAGTTACCAGGTTTATGTTGCAGTAATTATTCCAGAACTAGCGAGAAAATTACCTGCTCTTATTACACAATGCAAATTATATTATAATAATTGTTATAATTCCTATACTATGAGTCACAGTGCGTTAAGTATGATTGAGTGAAGCTTCAGCTTGTAACGTTATTAAAGTGGAGTCAATTAGGGAAAGTAAAGTTAAGATTTTACATTTAATATTTGTTCTATGGAAATCTTTTCTTTGAATTTACATAAAGAAAAATGCTCCAATGAATGCATTCCGATTTATTGATTTTTTAGCAAGCAACACAAAAGAAAATTAATATCGAAAATCTTGCGTTTGATATGATAATCTATTTCTATGGACAAAATTTTCTGTGGAAAGGAATGACAAAAAGTCATTGACAAAAGCCTTTCTACGGAAAATTTTTCCTTTTTGAACTAATAATGGCGTGTGGTCTCCGATGAGAGCGCCATTTTAGTTTCTTTCCATTTTGAATAATTTCTTACTTTTGTAAAGTGTTTTAAGTATTAGAGAATCTTTGGGTTTTTTCCTATAGTTTTTATTGTGTTATCTTAAAAAAATTTCTGTTGAAGCATTTACTTTTTATTGCTGCGTTTGCGCGCGAAAATGTTTATTATTTTCATTATTATTATCGTTTACTTTTTGTTTCTTTTAATTTATTTTCCTTTTAATTTAAATTTTTATTATTATCTGCCTTTCTTTAATATTAATTCCTCTATAAAGTGATATTAAAATTTTTAAAACGTAAAAATTACTATGATATTGTTTAAGAAAAAAAGCTTCTTGGAAAAATAAATACTGGAGCTGTTTCTACTTTGTAGGGCCAAACGATTTCTAAAATTCTTTCATATCAAAGAAATACATTTTCATGTTTGTGATATGCAAATATTAGCTAATGAAAGCTGTTGGAAAAGTCTTCAACTTTAGGTGTTTTATTGATTTTAACTGTCCTAAAAAAATCCTGTGTATTCCACTTAAAAAAACAGACTAATTTGCATCAAGTTGTATAATGCAGGCATTTTTACATTTTCTTCACTTTTTTTCTCTTTGAAAAGAACAAATTCAATTCTTATATTTGTTAAAAAAACTCCATAATAATAGAT
>BGPR01036969.1:0-15313 GCA_013235015.1 Araneus ventricosus
TATCATCTATACATTTAACTCGTCTATCATCTATACATTTAACTCATCTATCATCTATACATTTAACTCGTCTATCATCTATACATTTAACTCAAACATCATCTATACATTTAACTCGTCTATCATCTATACATTTAAGTCATGAGTTAAAGTTGTTTATACAGCATGTATTGATCTCGTTTGGAATAACAAATGAAAACTTTCTAAGAATTTTATAAATTTCAAATCACGATAAAGGATTTGCGAATTAGTAAGGTACAAAATAAGAAAAGGAAGAACGATAAGGAAAAATTTTTATTATCGATTTTTGAACGTACTTTGATTGCACCATTTTCCAGAAAATCCGTCAACGCATTGGCACCTGTAGTCTTCTAAAATAGGAATGCATCGCCCATTATTTTTACAGATGCCTGGAGTGCACGGCGGTCCATTGTAGGGTTCTATGTTGCGCTGGTCCGTTGAAAAGCTTAACATATCATCCCAGACTTCATCATTCACAATCATACGCTGAATAGCTCCATCCAATCCAACTTGCACAACTAATGAGTATTTCAGGGGCAAGAACTCAGGGACACCACCAATATACAGAGGTTCTCCTAAGTTAAGTTCCAGAAGTGTTCCCTTCCGGAAAAAGAAAGAGGAAGCAATTTCTAGAATATGCCAAATACAAGGCAAACGCAATTTTTAAAATAATATAATTCGAAGATAAAGTTTGAAGTCACAAATACCTTAGATTGTCCTCTCACAACTTCTCCATTATCCATTTGAAGCATACCTCTATTTTTAATGCGAGATATCTTCACAGAATGCCAAGCGCCTATTCTGACGGGTTCAAGACATCTATAAAAATAAAGAAAACGGATTAAATAGAAGATTTGTGGCCGTCTAAGACGGGTTTTTAGCTCGCCAATAATATCTCGGATCTAATTGTCAATGCTTAAGAAATAAAAACAAAGCATGAAAAACAGAAATGATGAATCAATTGAAGCTAGATTTCGTTTTGCAAAATATAAAAATATTCAATTCCAAAATTAAGTGCGAAAAAGAAAGAACCTTTTCAACAGAAACAAAAGTAAAGATCTCCAAGAAGTGGAACTCCGGAAAATCAATTAATTCTAATTAATTAAATATTTAAGGTTTGAATTCTGTTTATGGTTTCTTGTCTTTGTCTCGCCTTCCATCATGCAAATCTCTTGCTAACTTTCGTTTTTTTGCAGTGGGATCTTCTTTATTCATATTGTTTACGAACAATACTTGAACTCTTTCTCTTTCAAAGATAAGATCAATTCACTTCCCCCTTCGAAAACCGCTCCGAATTCTAAGAAATTCTTGTTCCCCCTCCCCGAATTCTAAGAAATGAAACCCCTTCCCTGTTCCCTTCTGGGCGAGCCACGCCCACATTTCTGGAACGTTGGAGGCCTCCAGACGGTGTTTATATTATAGACTAGCAGTACGCGCACGGTGTTGCCCGTGGAATCAGGACTGTAACAAAATGAGATAAAGAAAACGCCCACAATGACATGAAAATGTTCTGAAAACAAAACAAAAGATACACATTATTGATTTTCCCGCTTATTTTTCTTCGCGATAATGACATTTCAACTGTAGAAAAACAATACAGAGTACGTTAATCCGAAGCGATATTAAAAAATTGCAACGTGAAATTGATTATTATACAGTAAGCAAAATATGCGAGGCATAAACACGTTAAGACACTGCCGAAAAAAATTATCGAAGTCATTCAGTTGAAGGTTATGACGTATCCTGCGCTCTGCACCGTCAGCCAATGAAATTGCCAGCAACGTTCCGGAAAAGTGTCACGGGAGGGAGCTCGGTAGATAAAAATATCTTTCAACTGACCAGAAAAAAATTAATTTAAAAAAAAAACGGTAAAAGATATTTTAACTGTTCTTGTTTTATATACGATAGAACCGTTCGAATGATAAGCTGAAAACAATTGAAAATAATAGTGTTATTAGATCGTTGGATGCAGCAAATTTAAAAACAAAAATTAAATTTCGATGGCAAAACTGACTATTTTTAAAAAATTTCTCAAAATTCAGTAAATTACGTTTGAAGCTCAAAACAAACTTCATTAGAACGAAAATTGTTTGTTCTATCCGATGGTGCATTGATTCTTTTTCAACGATCGTTAGAAAAGATGTTACAGCCGTAAACGTGCGAAAAATAACCCAAAACAACACAAAAAATTAAATATAAAATTTTCTAGATTGAATTTTAAAATTCCGTCTTCGAGGCGCATTCAGTCACCTTTACGACTACCTGTGTGCCAAATTTCATTTGCGATAGATTGGTTTGGACATCGCGCGCAAGCACGTACACAAACATTTCCTTTTATAATTATAGATTGTTTGTACGTAGATAATTTAGATTTATTTTTATTTTTATTAATGATATTAGGAGCTTACTTTTGTTGTGAAAGGAGGGGATAACTTAAACTGGCGCCACAAGGCTTCAACCGAACAGCTAAATATTCTAAAAGGGATGACGCTGACAGCTTTTAAAGATTCAGATCTGAATTACGATAAATATTTAGGTAATATATGAAAATTCATTTCTTCGATTCGCGAAATTAAAATAAATTTTGATTTTTCAAATCTTCGGAATGTAGAATATTTCTTAAATTTTCTTATATTAAAGGAAAATAACGGCAATTTTTATTTTCGTATTCCACTAAGTATGGTTTATGTATTTGTTTGTTTTATAAATCATACCCTATAAGTTGGTGATACAGTTTTAGAAAAGCATAGTTGTCTGTCTAATGAATGGCAATTTCGGTTATAATTTATTCATCAGTAAATATAACCAATTAAATAACGTCTATATATTATTACGTCACTGATATTTTACTACAATCTTACCTTAAAACTTCCAAATGGCTGCAGGAAAGAAAATTAAAAAAATTAACGGTATAATATCATAAAATATTAAAAAAAAGAAATGAAAAAGGAATCTATAATAAAATTTTAAGTTACTAAATGTAGATAAATTCGGTTAAATTTTTTAATTATTTAGCAGTTCAAAGACTTTTTCGATTGATTTAATGAACTCCAATTTAAATTAAAGGTAATAAAATCGATTATATTGTTATTAATTTGTTATCAAACATTGTATAATATTGTTGATTTATTAACCAACAATATTGTTATTACTTTTTTATACAACATTATATAATATTATTGATATATTCACAAATAATATTGTTATTACTTTGACTTATATTTTCTACAATGCGAGAACGTAACATGTGATATATTAATTTTTTTATCATGCATTATACATTCATTTTTAATTGATAATCAGCCACAAAATACAAATTCAAGGCTGTTGATTATTCAGGTTCAAAGATAAATTATCGCAATTAATAACCAGTAACTCACAGTTAATTATAGCTTCGAGTAATTATCGATAGTAAATTAACAGAACAAATAATTTCACCATATGCACAATTATTCTGATTCCATTATTAATATCAAAACTTTTCCCGGATTACCAAACATTAACATGGAGAGAATATGCAATTCAGATTCCAATTATACGGAAGAAGCCATAAATTATGAATCATAGTCAACAACTGAATTCTACGCAAATTCAAATTACTCCTTGCCATCAACATATTGCTATAGTAATTACAACAATTTCCTATAGTTTTTGGAAATAAATTTTGGAAATAACCATACAGAAAATCTATAGCCATGCTATAGAGCTTATGGATAGAATTTTCTTTGTTTAAAATCAGTTAATTTAATAATTAATTATGAGTTTTTGAGACTTTCCTTGAAAAATCTTTCCTTTTTTTCCCTTTCATTTGTAAACACATGCACGAAGTAAGAAAGCAATAATTACACCATTTTTATTTCAATTTATTCTATTCAGTAAATATTAGAAAATATTTTAAATTTAAGTGTACTTCGTAAGGACTTGCCAATATTGAATAATATGACATAAATGCTAGTTAAATTTCCGAGACCAGAAAGCTTCTCTATGCTATTTTACATGCGAGTAAAGACTTTAGTTTGAGGTAGTGTGAATTATCCCTTTCTAGGAGTGGTTTAGTTCTTACAGTAGTGGTTGAAAGTCAGAAAAATGACTCTAATGAGCAAATATTGAACATAGTATTGCAAATTTGAGTTTTCATTATCAGTCGCGTCTCCGTCAACGAACGCCATATGGTTAGTAGAGACGAACAATCTAACGGTGAAGACGATTAACAAAAGTAGATTATTCATTTAATTTCGACATATCTCGCGGCTAAGATTTCTGTGTTCTTATTTCTTTACTGGAAACTGAATGAAAGTATCGTCAATGTTGAGAAAACATAGAAGAGACAAGAAGTCTCGTCGGCAAACATATACTTTTTTGTATTTCTATGATAAAGAGTTAAAGTTTTACTTTTATTTCAGATAAATTAAAGCTTTTATTTCAATTTGCAAGAACAAGAACAATTTATCTTAAAGAAATTAATTATTGTGGTAGTTTAAGTCGCGTATTAATTAAATCAGAATTTGTGATGAAAATTGCTAAGAGATTTAAAGTGAATTCAATGCAAATTTAGACAATCAGTATTAGATTCAGTCTATTGCATCTACCTCACACATGAATGCTCTGCATTAAATTGATTACAAATATAATGCATCATAGTCTCTACTCTGTATTCAGGTTGTATTTCGGTCTTACTGCCAGAGTTGTAAGAAAGTTTTTCTTTCAATTTAGCAGAATAAGGAGAACATCTCGGAAGGAAATTAATTAATTATTGTACTAATTAAGTCACGTATTAATTAAATCAGAATTTGTAATGAAAAATGTTAAAAGATTTAAAATGATTTAATGCAAAATTAGAAAATCAGTTATTAAATCTGTATTCTCTACTTTATAAATGAATGTTATACATTAAAAATATTACAAATATAATGAATCATAGTCTCTAACTGTATTTCGATCCATTGGCAAAGTTCTAAGGAGGTTATTCTTTCATTTAAGAAGAATAAGAATAATATGTCCGAAAGAAATTGATTAATTCTGATACTAATTAAATCACGTATTAATTAAATCAGAGTGAATATGGAAATTGTTAAGAGTTTTAAAATCAATTTAATGCAAAGTTTAACAATCTGCATTAGACTCAGTGAACTACATTTATATTCTCTAGCTTATACATGAATGTTCTGCATTAAACAAATTGCAAACATGCAAGGACGTATCATAGTCCCTACACTGTACTCACGCTATAGTTGCGGTCCCACTTCCAAGGTTGTAAGTGAGATGCAGGAATCCGTTTAACAGTGTGAGGGCTATGAAGTCGCCGACTCCATTTGGCTTCTGTCCATTATACAGGAGCAATCCATTTAGAGATCGTGTCATGAACCATATTTCAACCCTAAGAGAGTGGGCAGCATTGGGAAGGGTGGGGAACTCGAGGTAGCTATCCCCTTTGAAGTCCAGCGTGATGCCGGACTCGTCACCGCCCTCCGAAGTCTCTGTTCAAATACAGAATACACATTGTGAAATACTCTATAATCTATACAGATAAAATAGGTGTCAAAAAATTGCACACATTATCTGGTATGCCAGGGATTCCCAACCTTCTTACCCTCGCTTACCCTTTGATTATTTTTTTTGGTTTTGCATGCCTCATACTATCATATCTAACTCCTCCTTCCCCCCAAAAAACATCCGTCTATGTATAGCAGTTTTTATCAATAATGTTACATTTAGCATAAAAGTGAAATAACTCGAATGAATAACATTTGCAGAACTTAATTTTGATTTTACATTTTATTCCATTTTCACAATAGTTCAACGCCAAAGCAAATAAGCAAGTGTCGTAATTATTAACTTATAAAGGATAGCTAAAAATCACACTTATTATTAATCAATTATTCAAGTGGTATAGTTATTAAATAGCAAGTATTCGCTTGGAGAAACAAAATTCCGTAACTTTTTTTAATCCCATATTCTTGTTTCCACCATTAACAACTTTGATCCACGCGTACCCCTAAATGATCCTTCGTGTACCTACAGGGATACGTGTACAACAGGTTGGGAACCTCTGTACTATGCTACTGATAAAATGGCTTATGTATTTCATTTTCCATATTTATATAATAAGGAATGCAGAAAGCATTAAAAGCTAATCCCCTATTTTGCATAATTGCAGAAACATGTTAATTACTAAGGAATGCAAAAATATCTTAAGTAAACTGCAGTTTAAATAACCCTATTATTTAATTTGATTCATTTCAGCTATGTCTTCCTATGCTCAATAAATGGAGACCACAAATCAGTTTATCAATTTTGCACTTACCCAGCTCACAGAACTCTCCAGCACTTCCAGGTGGGCAAGAGCAAGAAAATTTACTCTCTTGCAAAGACATACATGTAGCACCATAGGAACAAGGCTCGGAAGCGCATGGATCTAATTGAATTTCGCAATGGCGGCCTATAAAAGAATTTTGATAAGTCATAAATGTATAGTCTGTTAAATCTGCAATAGAAATTGCTTTACATGACATTATTTGATCTGCAAAAATCCTTAATTTTTCTTTTAAAATACACAGATGGCTTCATAGAGCTAAATGAAGCGTAATTTTCATCAACTCTATGAATAATTCGGAATAATTACTTGCAGATTTGTAATCATGTTCAAGAAACACATAACAAACCTTCTTTTCCCGAATTAGTTATCACTGAAATATGGATTTCGGAAAATTAGCAGATTTATAGATATGTTGAAGAAATTCATAAAACCATGCCTTGTTATTTTGTAATCAGATATTACTTAAAAATGTACTCATAGAATAAGAACGGCGCATAGAAATGGCGGTAAAGTACACAATCGAGGGCTTTTGTTATAACATTATATGACAGACTGTCCTGCGACAAAACTTTTTCGCAACGTTTCTGCGAGTATAACTAGAACATGTGGAGATACAGTTCATTCCGAATAATGACTTGCAGACCTGTAATCATGTTCAAGAAACTCATAACATACCTTTTTTTCCCGAATCAGGTATCACTGAAATATGGATTTCGGAAATTAGCATATTTGTAGTTACGTTGAAAAAAACTCATAATACCATGCCTTATTATTTTGTAATCAAATATTACTGAAAAATGCACTCAAAGAACAAGAACGGCACATAGAAATGGCGGAAAAGTACGCAATCGATACCTTCTGTTATACCATTATATGACAGACTGCCCCACGACAAAACTATTTCGCAACGATTCTGTGAGTATAAAACGAACCTGTGGAGATAGGCTACAAAGGGTCCATTCCGAATAATGACTTGCAGATCTGTAATCATGTTCAAGAAACATATAACATACCTTCTTTTCCCGAATCAGGTATCATTGAAATATGGATTTCGGAAAATTAACAGATTTGTAGTTATGTTAAAGAAACTCATAATACCATGCCTTGTTATTTTGTAATCATATATTACTGAAAAATGCACTCAAAGAACAAGAACGGCACAGAAATGGTGGGAAAGTACGCAATAGAGGGCTTCTGTTATACCAGTATATGATATTATTTTCTCTGAGAGGGAATAGTGTTTGCATTCATGAAAATAATAGTGTAAAAATTTTGTTATGGTGATCCGCATCTTATGTAACATATTCTGTGTTGAAGTACATGATTAGAGACTCGTATTATAGGACAGAAAATTGTTGAATAGTGTGACACAGTATTTAAAAAAAGAAAGAAAAAAATAGGTCTTTAGGTTTTCCTGTCAGATGGTGGATGTAGGTTGTTGGCTCTGTATACTTGCGACTTCCAGAGTGGCACTTTTTCAATTTTTAGTGAACGCGTTCTTGTATTCTTGATTCATGATAAAGAGTCTTTGATGGTCATGATTGAGTCTTTATAGAGCACTTTTTTGCTAGTCAGATTTTTCTTTTTTCTTCCGCATACTTCGGCAGGTCGAAATTTCTTCCTGGTATACCATTATATGGCAGATTGTCCTTCGACAAAACTTTTTGCGCAACGATTATGTGAGCATAAACTGAACCTATGGAGATAAGCTACAAAGGGTTCATGTCCTGGGATGAACTGGTTGGCCCTTTGAGGTTTATCTGTACAGGTTCGATTTATGCTCACACAATCGTTCATCTATGAAGACAAAGGTGTATAACAGACTACCCTGTTACAAAAAGCTTTCATTTAACCAAGCCAAGTGTTGGGAACTTATCGATCCGGTTAGAAAATATTATATCTAAGGATAAATCACTCATGGATGGGGAAAAAGCGCAGCTTCTGTGGTCAAAGACTGGAGCACCAAAGGATTCACCTGCAGTGGATTCCTTCCCATGTCAACATCCAAGGTAACGAGATTGCAAATGCACTCGCTAAAGCAGGTGTTGATGATGCTTCAGTGCCTTCTGCACCTCTCACCTACTTAGAGCTGTTCTTGAGAGCTAAAATCAGGAATAAAACTATCTGGCTCATTCCACCAGTGCATCGCTGGTATCAAGGTTCTCGGCCACGTGGCTGTCTATCAATTGACTGCAACAGTCCCGACCAAACAACTCTTACTCGCTTCCTTAGTGGGCATATCATAAGTTTGACTTTCTCTGATAATTCTATGTGTTTTGATATCTGCCCAAAATGTAGTGCAGAACAGGCCACACCTGATCATATCCTTGCATGCCTGGGGCTTTCCAAACAGGATCTTGTTTCTAATCCTCTGTTGACTTTGGATTTCTTTAGGGTGCACAGGCTCATGGACCTGATATAGCTCTGCTGATATTCGGGGATCATCAGCAACAACAAAATATTATTCAAAGCAAAATATCCCCGACACGAATTCTAAACATTATGAAGATTCTACATGAAATCCATCATATCATCATTGTCTAAAGAAACCTTTAATCGCGCCCATTGGCCTTTAAGAAATTCATAGATGACTATTTCAGATTACTTTGTGTGATGACTTTAATTTTTTTATTTTGTACCCTTCTATATATAAATCTTATTTACCCTGAGAGGTCCGTTCTCTCCGGGTGGAATCAATAAAAACCGTTATGATATATCGAATACATGAAAACTCAAATTTATAAGTAAATATTGTCATCTATAGAAATCTGGAAATTTAAATCTCTTCAGTACTAGATCAGAAATTTAAATCTCATCAGTAAAGCAAGTTTTTGTTTTTAGTGTTCTTCTTCTTACCAAAAAGTAGATAATATTGAAACGTCTTTTGAATTGAGTTTCATACATATTGTTTCTAAATAATTCGTATGCAATTTACTCTTTTCTAGTAGAAGGTGGGTGTGAAAAATTCAAATATTTAATATTCCTAAACCTTAAAGCAAATGACAGGTATTTGCCACCCTTCTCTCTAATTTTTGAAGTTTTTTAAAAATTTCAATTATTGAAATGGCTTTTATCGAATATTTAAATTTATTTATCAAACTTATATAAGATAATGTTGAGCAAATTCTTAACTGTTTTAAAACTAACTTTTCTTCCCTGCACGTTAAGCTCAAAATAAGTTAGAAGATTTCCGGCTTTTAAGTTCAAATTGAAGTAACAGGTTTTCATCTAACAGTAACATTTTGAGATTCTGACAGCAGTTTTCCTTGTTGATATTACGATGGTAAGTCATTAAGTAAGTCACAGAAGATAAGAAAAAAATAATTTACCAAGATAATCACATGGAAACAATTTTATTTTTCAACGTAACCTTCGCCAATGTTGAAGCTCTTATCCCATCATTTTATCAGAGCCCCAATTCCAGCTGCAAAAAATTCTTTGGGTTGCTGTCTCATACACAGAAGGACTTCGTGTTGAACGTCGTCATCATCTGCAAAAGTGTTTGCCTCCATGATGTTGTTTTAGTGGACCAAACAGATGAAAATCGCTTGGGGCTAAGTCTGGTTGGTCAGTGCTACAGCATCCACCTTACAGCCCAGACTTAACAGCAAGCGATTTTCATCTGACGACGACGTTCAACACGAAGTCCTACTGTGGATGAGACAGCAACCCAAAGAATTTTATGCAGCTGGAATTGGGGCGCTGATAAAACAATGGGATAAGTGCATCAACATTGGTGGAGATTATGTTGAAAAATAAAATTGTTTCCAAGTGATTTTCATGGTAAATTATTTTTTTCTTACTTTTGTGACTTGCTTAATGACTTACCCTCGTATAAGAGAATAAATCTTTAATAGTTGCCACAAATATTCTCACCTTTCATATTTATATAAATTCTTTCATATAGATGAATGGTATTTTAATAGAATAGTATAGAAGTTTGATATCTAATTCAAAGAGCAACATATGATTAAAGAGGACCTAAGGAGCAGTTCATTTTCGAATGTATTTACCAAGAAACAAAAATTACCAGATTCTCCCGAACACAGACTATTAACAAACATGCTTTTCATGAAGGCATTTCCAACATGGGACAGCGCTTTTGTTCCAACAAAGATCTGCATGTTGTTATTAGAGGAGGCGACTAAATACTCCCGAACCCGACGGTTTGAAACTGATTTGGAGAAAATTCTCATTGACGGTGCAAATCTGATGATTTACTCAGAAATTGGCTCTCCAGACGCATTGACTTCGGGAAAGGATTTGGATGCTTAATACGCTGTTAGATCCGGGTAACCGAAAACTAATTTCATGAATGATTTGAGTTTCAGACTCAGCCGAAGTTAATTAAAATTCAGTCTATTCTGTACTCAATTCAGTTCAGATTGTGAAACGTAAGTCAATTCTGCTTGAAAATAAGAAAAATGAACAAATACTTATATTGTATAACTAGTTTCAAATTAAGCGCGTCATTTATTATAATTCGCAATGTTTCAAAAGTCAATAAACTAATAACAGGTTATTCTAAAGTTAATTATTTTTGCTTTTGATGAAAAACCATGTATGCTGAGATCTTACCTCACAGGCAAAAATGCTGGCAAAATAAATTCGCTTAATTTCACTCGACAAAAACAAAAATTATGAGCATAAATTAAAAAAATAATTAAATAAAAAGAAAAGAATAAAAGCTAAGATTACAGGAATGCGCATGTGTAACTTTACCAAAAGTGTTAACGTTTATCTATATTTTAAATATTGCGTAATTTGCTCGAAAATGCATACTTATAATTTTTGGAAAATAAAATGTTATTTGACTGAAAATTGTGTATTTTATAGTTATGGGATAGTACAAAGGGTTTGATTTATCAGTTTGATGTTATATTTTTAAATTTCATTTATGTGACTACCTTCGGAGAATTTTTTTTTAATTTTTAAAATTTTGATAAAACATTTATGTTTTTAATTAAAATTTGTTATAAAATTAAGAATTCCAATGCAATTTCATTGACTTTCAAAATATAGGCAATTTTTAGCAAAATGTTAGTGAAAATTTGCACTTACGCCAAACCTCCTATAACAAGTTCTATAGAATATATTTCATCAATTTTTGCACAGTATATCGCTAACATGATTATCTGTGTTATTAACTAAAAGATCTTTAATACCTCTAAAAGTTTTGGATATATTCTGAACTTAATGAGCGAACTCGAATTAAAAAAAAAAATCATCGGTTTTTTTTCACTAAAAATTCACTAAAATAAATAAATATAGGCAGAGAGCTTAGATTTTAGTTCAAAACATAGCTAGAACATTTTGGCCAAATTTCATTTTAATATCTTAAAGATATTTTCCAAAATGATGTTTGCCACGAAGAAAAATATGGAAAAACACAATTTCTCAGGAAACGCTTTTAAAGATTTTCATAAAGGACAAAAAATTTTGTACTCAGCTTAGAATCTTAAAAATCGCCGTATTTCCAAGTCAAACCCTCTTTTACTTGATTTTAAAAGACTTTAGTGTTCTTTTAGCTTTTTAGATTTTTTTCTGAATACTTTTGTGTAGTAGGTAGTGAGTGGCGTCTCGATATCTAAATTATATTTTTTGTCAATTCCCATGTAATTTTTAAGCACCTTTAATGGATAAATTTATATTTCAAAACACTTAAGAACAGGTAACAGTTCAATATAAATGGAATTAAATTAAAAAAACTGCAATTTGAGCACCAAAAAATTTTTTACTGTTGTAAATACTTTTGTGTAATATATATATATTTTAAAAAGTGTTTCCAAAAACCAATAAAAAAAGAAATGGAAGCTTAAATCTATATTTTTAGACAACATATTGCTTGAGAATTAAAAAAATTGTTGTTGAAACTAATTGTTTGTATTTTTAAGGCTCTTTAAATTGCCACTTCCAGTATCTGAATTGCCACTTCCAGTATCAGAATTGTCACTTCCGGTATCAGAATTGCCACTTCCGGTTTATTATTTATTCTATAACTTGACTTGTAATTATAGTAGAAACAAAAAGTAAAGCATTTTAGATACCTAAATGTGTGGCCTATAAAATGAACCAATAAAACAAATTTCGAAAATTTTCTGCAGAACAAGGAATTTAGGGTAGTCACATACCTTAAGCTGTTTAAAATAGAACTTATACTTTCTTTCATTCTATTTTGCTGATTTTTACACAGTTAAAATGTATCTTTATTATGAAGAAAATAGCAAAAATTAATTAACACGAAAAGGTTTACAGAGTGAAGTACGTTAATTCAAAACAAAGAAAGACGTGATTAAAAGATCAAGACAAAAAAATTAATTCGAATTTATCTTTCTGCAATCAAGCTTTTAATTCTGCGTACATTTTCTTCAAAATTGATGTTCAGGCAAACGATACGTGTTTATTATCTTTTAAAATTAATTTATAAAGGACGGATATAATTCATTAATGTAAGAATAAATATATGTTTTTTATAATAAAAGCAAAATTTCACCCAATTTTCATTCTTGAATATAATCTTCCCCGATCAATGATTTTGTAACACAGAATGATACATAATTAATAATATTAGAAATGTAATTTATTACAAAAAAGAAGCTTGGAACATAAAATGGACTAATTTTTCGTAGGTATATACAGGATGGCTACAAAAACTGTGAAAAAATTTCCCTGACTAAACTTACAACATTTCCCTGATTTACGGCCACTAATTATAATTAGTAGCCGTAAATATATTAGTCTCCGAATTATATTAGTTTCCTGGGGCTTTCTTCCTGCTCAGAATCACTGTATGTGTACAATATACATTATGAAAAACACTTTTACCAGTTATTTAATATGAAAAAATACTTTTACCAGTTATTTAATATGAAAAAATACTTTTATGAAATTTAATTTTAAAAAAATGGAATGAACATCCTAAAAAAAATCTACTAAAACAGTATATTATATAGTACAAGTATTTTATATAGTAACAGTATTTTATACGTAAAAAATGCTGGATCAAATAAAAACTAAAATTATAAAACTTTAAATAAATTAATACCTTGTGTCTAACGGTATTACAAACAATGTTAGACATAAGATACTAATTTATAGATAATAATTCTAATTTTCCCCGATTTTTAGTTTTTTTTTACGAATTTCCCTGATTTTTCCAGATCAATAAAATTCCCTGACTTTTCCCAGATATCCCTGATTTCCAGGTTCTGTCGCCACCCTGATATAATAAATGAAACACAAGAAATGGTCTCGATTATCAATTTCAGAAACCAGTTATTTGCAAGTTGACCAACTTCTTGGAACAGCAACGGCCTAAGTCCCAAACGTGCTTATAAACATGTTAACAAGATGAAGTAGCGTCAAAGTTGGATTATATAGACCTCCGTTAATGCTAGTTAGATTGCCATTGTTCTAATTAATTCAGTGATCATAAGCTACTGGAGTCCGGTGTGCATCGCACTGTGTCATCCGATGCTTCATCCAAGGATCTTATAATGAACGCTGCTGTTTTATCGGATGACAACGCATAAATCATATCAGACAGCTCCAAAATGAGACAATATGCTGCTCTCCACAAATATCATAACATTTAAAGCGGCAGGGGAAATCTATGCAACTAGGCGCTTTCGCGTAATAGTTCACGCTAATTTGCATTAAACTAATGCATTTTATACAAGTAAACATATTTCATTCCGCTATTGGAAATCCATGGAATCTAATCTAGCAATTGCTTTAAAAGTTTGTGTAAATTCAGTAAATCCTAGGGATGTCTGCTTCATTCTGTTTAATGCTGTGTTTTATAACCAAAAACGATCTGGTTACAATATTTTGTAAATTTAAGACATGTAATTCTAGTTACCAGGTTTATGTTGCAGTAATTATTCCAGAACTAGCGAGAAAATTACCTGCTCTTATTACACAATGCAAATTATATTATAATAATTGTTATAATTCCTATACTATGAGTCACAGTGCGTTAAGTATGATTGAGTGAAGCTTCAGCTTGTAACGTTATTAAAGTGGAGTCAATTAGGGAAAGTAAAGTTAAGATTTTACATTTAATATTTGTTCTATGGAAATCTTTTCTTTGAATTTACATAAAGAAAAATGCTCCAATGAATGCATTCCGATTTATTGATTTTTTAGCAAGCAACACAAAAGAAAATTAATATCGAAAATCTTGCGTTTGATATGATAATCTATTTCTATGGACAAAATTTTCTGTGGAAAGGAATGACAAAAAGTCATTGACAAAAGCCTTTCTACGGAAAATTTTTCCTTTTTGAACTAATAATGGCGTGTGGTCTCCGATGAGAGCGCCATTTTAGTTTCTTTCCATTTTGAATAATTTCTTACTTTTGTAAAGTGTTTTAAGTATTAGAGAATCTTTGGGTTTTTTCCTATAGTTTTTATTGTGTTATCTTAAAAAAATTTCTGTTGAAGCATTTACTTTTTATTGCTGCGTTTGCGCGCGAAAATGTTTATTATTTTCATTATTATTATCGTTTACTTTTTGTTTCTTTTAATTTATTTTCCTTTTAATTTAAATTTTTATTATTATCTGCCTTTCTTTAATATTAATTCCTCTATAAAGTGATATTAAAATTTTTAAAACGTAAAAATTACTATGATATTGTTTAAGAAAAAAAGCTTCTTGGAAAAATAAATACTGGAGCTGTTTCTACTTTGTAGGGCCAAACGATTTCTAAAATTCTTTCATATCAAAGAAATACATTTTCATGTTTGTGATATGCAAATATTAGCTAATGAAAGCTGTTGGAAAAGTCTTCAACTTTAGGTGTTTTATTGATTTTAACTGTCCTAAAAAAATCCTGTGTATTCCACTTAAAAAAACAGACTAATTTGCATCAAGTTGTATAATGCAGGCATTTTTACATTTTCTTCACTTTTTTTCTCTTTGAAAAGAACAAATTCAATTCTTATATTTGTTAAAAAAACTCCATAATAATAGAT
>BGPR01036970.1:0-15312 GCA_013235015.1 Araneus ventricosus
TTAATACTTCGTTCAGTTACGTATTGCTGTTTACAGCGGGAAGAAAATAAACGATCATAATTACAGCAATGTCATTCATTTGGAAATTTTTCTTGATTAAAGACATAATTATCACAATTTACATTACAGTCCATGACTGAAACAAAAATAAATCAATTTTCCTTTTCAACAATAAGCATTTCATCACCTTCTCGCAAATTCAACCAAGTAGCTCAAGGAAGGAATCGCTCAAAATAGCCTTAGCGAACGCAAGTATAAAAAAATTCAGAAAGTTACATTTTTGATTAATCATTCTTTTCACGTATGGACCGAACGACGATTTTTTTTCTTTTTTGGGTAATTTTAACGCTATAGCATTTACGGTCAAAATTATGAATTTTTCATATAATATTCTTTCAGTTTACATTTATGATTAATGATTCTTTCACGTGGACCAAGCGATTTTTTTTAGACTAATTTTAACGCTAGCATTTCAGTCAAAATTGTAATTTTCATATGATATTCTTTCAGTTTACATTTATGATTAATGATTCTTTTCACGTGGACCAAACTACGATTTTTCTTATTTTAGACTAATTTTAACGCTATAGCATTTACGGTCAAATTATGAATTTTCATATAATATTCTTTCAGTTTTACATTTTATGATTAATCATTCTTTTCACGTGGTAAACTACGATTTCTTATTTTAGACTAATTTTAACGCTATAGCATTTACGGTCAAAATTATGAATTTTCATATAATATTCTTTCAGTTTACATTTATGATTAATGATTCTTTTCACGTGGACCAAACTACGTTTATATTTTTGAACTAATTTTAACGCTATAGCATTTACGGTCAAAATTATAATTTTCATATAATATTCTTTCAGTTTACATTTATGATTAATGATTCTTTTCACGTGGACCAAACTACGATTTTTTTTAGACTAATTTTAACGCTGTAGCATTTCCAGTCAAAATTATGAATTTTCATATGATATTCTTTCAGTTTACATTTATGATTAATGATTCTTTTCGGACCAAACTACGATTTTTCTTATTTTAGACTAATTTGCTGCTATAGCATTTACGGTCAAAAGGTATGAATTTTCATATAATATTCTTTTCCGTTTACATTTATGATTAATCATTCTTTTTCGTGGACCAAACTACGATTTTTTATTTTAGACTAATTTTAACGCTATAGCATTTACGGTCAAAATTATGAATTTTCATATAATATTCTTTCAGTTTACATTTATGATTATCATGCTTTCACGTGGACCGAACTACGATTTTTTTTTTTTTGCAGACTGATTTTAACGCTGTAGCATTTCGGTCAAAATTATGAATTTTTTCTGTATGATATTCTTTTCAGTTTACATTTATGATTAATCATTCTTTCGTGGACAAACTACTGCTTATTTTAGACTAATTTTAACGCTAGCATTTACGGTCAAAATTATGAATTTTCATATAATATTCTTTCGGTTACATTTATGATTAATCATTCTTTTCTATCTAAACTACGATTTTTTCTTATTTTAGACTAATTTTAACGCTATATATCATTTACGGTCAAAATTATAGATTTCATATAATATTCTTTCAGTTTACATTTATGATTAATGATTCTTTTCACGTGGACAAACTACGGATTTTTTTTAGACTAATTTTAACGCCTTCCCGGTCAAAGTGTAGATTTTCATATGATATTCTTTCAGTTTACATTTATGATTAATGATTCTTTTCGTGGACCAAACGTTTTTCTTATTTTAGACTAATTTTAACGCTAGCATTTACAGTCAAATTATGAATTTTCATATAATATTCTTTCAGTTTACATTTATGATTAATCATTCTTTCACGTGGACAGAAACTTCGATTTTTCTTATTTTAGGCAATTTTAACGCTATGCGCATTTTACAGTGCGTATGAATTTTCATATAATATTCTTTCCGGTTTACATTTAGCGATAATCATGCTTTTCGTGGACCGAACTACGTTTTTTTTGCAGACTGATTTTAACGCTAGCATTTCGGTTAAAATTATGAATTTTCATATGATATTCTTTCAGTTTACATTGCTGATTAATCATTCTTTTTCACGTGGATACGATTTTCTTATTTTAGACTAAATTTGCTGCCTATAGCATTTGCAGAGTCAAAATTATGAATTTTCATATAATATTCTTTCAGTTTACATTTATGATTAATCATGCTTTTCACGTATTGGACAGAATTTTTCTTATTTTAGACTAATTTTAACATATAGCATTTACGGTCAAAATTATGAATTTTCATATAAATATTCTTTCAGTTTACATTTTCATCATTCTTTTCGTGGACCAAACTGATTTTTCTTATTTTAGACTAATTTTAACGCTATAGCATTTACGGTCAAAATTATGAATTTTCATATAATATTCTTTCAGTTTACATGAAGTTAATCATGCTTTTCACGTGGACCAAACTACGATTTTTTCTTATTTTTAGACTAATTTTAACGCTATAGCATTTACAGTCAAATTATGAATTTTCATATAATATTCTTTCAGTTTACATTTATAGGTTAATCATTCTTTTCACGTGGACCAAACTACATTTTTGCTTATTTAGACTAGTTTAACGCTATAGCATTACGGTCAAGTATGAATTTTCATATAATATTCTTTCGGTTTACATTTATGATTAATGATTGCTTTTCACGTGGATGACTACGATTTTTTTGAACTAATTTTAACGCTGTAGCATTTCGGTCAAAATTATGAATTTTCATATAATATTCTTTCAGTTTCAGGGCAAACTCTATTTGAGTTATTCTCAATTAACTAATTGTTTGATTCGTTAATCTTCTCAGTCCACAAATTTGGCGTTATTTAGCGAAAACATTTAACTTACTCAAGTCTCTTCACTCACCGGCCATTGACAGGGGCCCCAACCCAGTTACGTACCACCTTGCCACGTCTATTGACTTTAAGTATTCCTTCCCTTAACCCAAAATAACTTTCAAGCCCCAAACTGGATGACCATTGGTGAAAAACCCACAGCGGGACTTCACCCTTCGAGAAAGAAATTCTCCCAGTCTCAACGCTTAAATACAAAGGGTCAAAGACCCTGCAAGTCACCAGACAAACTCAATTAGGCTCCACTTTCTGTACGTTTTCGATCGGAGATAAAGGCGAAGAGAAGAATATATTTTTCCCAACACGACAACATACAAAAAACGGTTGTATGGGAGATCCTCTACATCTCGGTAACTACATATCAGAAAACGTAACTATTAATCTTATTTTGAGATGAGGTAACAACAAGAAGTTACAAAAAAAGTTGAAAATCGGAATTGTAGTTCAGCGACTACTGAATCGCAAGTTGGGCATAAATACGCATGAATTGGTGACGCGATCCTCTATATCCTCGGTAATTGCATATGTTAAAGCACAAACTAATGACTTATTTTAGAGATAAAGGGTAACAACAAGTTACAAGGAAAAGTGAAAATCGGAATTGTCAGCGACTACTGAATCGCAAAGTTGGGCATAAATGCATGAATTGGTGACGCGATCCTCTATCTCGGCAATTGCATATGTTAAAAACATAACTAATGACGAGATAAAGGGTGTGAAATTACAAAATTGAAGAAATCAAGATTTATGGTTCAGCGACTACTGAATCGCAAGTTGGGCATAAATACGCATGAATTGGTGACGCGATCCTCTATTTTTTTTTTTTTTTTTTTTTTTTTTTTTTTTTTTTTTTCCATGATCATATGTTAAAAACATAACTAATGAAACATTTTGAGATAAAGGGTAACGACAGAAATTACAAGTGAAATCAGGTGTAGTTCAGCTACTGAATCGCAAAGTTGGGCATAATACGCATAGATTGGTGACGCGATCCTCTATATCTCGGTAGTTGCATATGTTAAAAACACTAACTAATGACTTATTTTAAAGAGATAAAGGGTAACGACAGAAATTACAAAATTGCAAATCAGGTGTAGTTCAGCGACTACTGAATCGCAAAGTTGGGCATAAATACGCATGAATTGTGACGCGATCTCTATATCTCGGTAGTTGCATATATTACTATAACTAATGACATTTTGAGATAAAGGTAACGACGAAATTACAAAAAATTGCAAATCAGAATTGTAGTTCAGCGACTACTGAATCGCAAAGTTGAATAAATACATGAATTGGGTGACGCGATCCTCTATATCTCGGTAGTTGCATATGTTAAAAAACATAACTAATGACTTATTTTGGGAATAAAGGGGTGTGACAGAAGCCGTGCAAATCCGCGAGAAGAAACAGTCACGAGAATGCAAGAAGAGTGGTCCCTACGCCTTTAACATCAGCGGCTGTTTGAAAAAAGACAACCTCCGTCATTTTTTTAAAATTTATCCTTTCAGCATAGTAAATATTAATTATTCACTAAAGGCTCAGAGTAAAATAAATACATCATGTCCAGTGTTCTTTAACTGATTTTCTCTCGTATTTTCCTTATTAGGGTGCCTTGTGAGTGCTCAACAACTGTGCTTTTTCCAGAGCAATTGCGCGGCGCGAACCAATTTTCCAGCTTTTCGCAACTATCGAGCTGAAACAATCGATGAGTATCGTCTCAAAACTATCACACGATAGTTTCTCTGGCAATACTATCGATAGGCGCACTTTCAATCAGAGAGTTTAAAACTACCGACTGGAACTATCGATAGTTTTCTCACGGGCAATACTATCGATAGACGCACTTTCAGTCGATAGTTTTAAAACTACCGACTATCGATAGTTTTCTCGCTTATTACTATCGATGGGCGCACTTTCAGTCGATAGTTTTAAAACTGCCGACTGGAACTGTCGATAGTTTCCTCACAGGCGTACTATCGATAGGCGCACTTCAATCGAAGTTTTAAAACTTTAGGCAAGTATCGATAGCGTTTCTCTGCAGGCAGCCTTATCGACAGGCGCACTTTTCAGTTTTGCAAGAGCTACCGACTGGAACTATCGATAGTTTCATAAGGCAATACTATCGATGAGGCGCACTTTCAATCGAAAGTTTTAAAACACCGACTGGAACTATCGATAGTTTTCTCACGAGTACTATCGATAGACCAGCACTTTCAGTCGATAGTTTTAAAAGCATGACGTTATCGATAATAGTTTTCTCACAGGCAATACTATCGATAGGCACTTTCCGGTCGATAGTTTTTTAAAACACCGACTGGAACATCACGATAGTTTCCTCGGGCAATACTATCGATGAGCGCCTTCAATCGAAGTTTAAAACTACCGACAGGAACTATCGATAATTTTCTCACAGGCAATACTATCGATAGGCACTCAGTAGTTTTAAAGGCACCGACTGGAACTATCGATGGTTCCTCACGGAGCAATACTATCGATGAGCACTTTCAATCGAAAGTTTTAAAACCTGCGACTGGAACTATCGATAGTTTCTAAACTATCAACTGAAACTATCGATAGTTTTCTAAACTACCGACTTGAAAAAATGTCGATAGTATCCGAAGGGGAGAAAGCTATCGATGAACAAACTATCGCTGAAACTTTCTAGTTTCTAAACTGCCGACTTGAAAACGCTTATCGATAGTATCGCCGGGAGAAAAGCTATCAATGGTTTCAGTTGACGGTTGGGAAACTATCGGTAGCTTCTAAACTTACCGACGAAAAACTGTCGATGGTATCGAGAGGAAAGGCTTATCGATGGTTTCTAAACATCAGCTGAAACCATCGATAGTTTCTAAACTATCCTTTAAAATTGTCGATAGTTTCTAAACTATCAGCTATGAAACTATCGATGGTTTTCTAAATATCCTTTGAAACTATCGATGGTTTCTAAACTACAAACTTGAAAACGCATCGATGGTGTCTCCGGAGAGAAGCGTAGTTTCAGTTGATAGTTGGGAAAACTATCGATAGTTTCAGTTGATATTTGGGAAAGCTATCGACTGCACTATCGATAGCTGAACTATCGATGTTTAAAGAACACTAATTAAAATATTCGGTGGAAACGTCAAAGAAATAAATGCGGCCCAATAAAATTGTGTCTGTTGCAGATTTGATTTCTAAAATTTACTTAAATACATAAAATGAACATCAAAACCTTTCCGAGTTGTTGTTCAGTTTTAACATCATGTTGTAAAAAGCAGGACAACACAGATGGAATTTGTTACATGTAAAATATTTTCTGTAAAATAGTTCACGTTTGCTTGTGGATTGGCTCTTAAATAAATTTATCACCATTAATTCTTTTTTAGAAAAGACGTATTGTTTTATTTTATTTTGTGATTCTTAATTTTGCCGTTAACTTTTCCAAGACCGTGTCCAAATTTTAGGTAAAATAAAGTTCTCACATTTATTAAATTTTTTAATAAATCATAATGTTACAGTAATATGGGTAGTTAGATGCTGAGGGAAGTATACGAAAAAAGAACATTCAATATTCAGAATTTCTCAGTGGACTTTCTTTTATTCGCATGTCCTTATAAAGGTTAAGCTCTTAAAATATTTTATAAAATAAAATAAAATATGAGGAATATGAATATAAATTTTATTCTTTTTGCGTAAGAAATGAAAATGAAAAAGAGTAAATGTAGTAAATTAGCAAAATATTATTTTGTGACTAATAGACAAATAATTTCACACATCGTTTTACGCGCTGAATCTACCATTCAATATAAATTCAAAACATCGGAGATGGCTGAATTATTTTTTAAAATTAGACATAGTTTATTGTTTATATATGAATTTTCTCAATGTTCGAATTAATTTAAATTTTAAAATGATTTTTAAACTTTCATTTTAAATTTTCTTAAAATTGACAGATCTCTCAACTTTAAGGCGTTATTTAAAAGAAAACGACAGTTTTTAATATTAATATTTCATGTCTTTTCCGAATTAAATGTCATTCTACATGATTATACAAAAACATGTTGCCATATATATTTTAAAAAAAGCTAACCAAATACAAATAAATATGATTAACTTACCTGCGTAGAAAATTATGTTGTTATTTTATATGCGCTGAAGAACAAACTGCTTTATACATAAACAAAATACTCAATGAAATAATAAAAAAAAATCAAAGAAAGGAACACTGGAGGTTCACACTCTGTTCCGCTACCAAACGATAAGCAAACCATGCGGCATGACTGCTCAACTCCATTTATAAGGCAAGAGTTTTTCTCAAGGCTGAAGAATAAACAGGTAAGAAAAAAGCAGCTGCCCATAGAACTTTAAAGACAGACTTCTCACAGCTCGTGAAAATACGAAAATAAAAAAGAACATACTTGGAAGATATAGGAAATATATAAAGCCTCAAATCTACATATGACGATTAAGGAAGTACACATCTAGTCATTCCGACCTCAACGTCAAATATGAGTAGATCAATGGGTGAGGGCTAGCGAGGTGCAGTTTTTAAATCCCCCAAGAATTCCTGCCAATCGCTGTTAGGGTGAAAAATTTTCATCGGATGAATTTCTAGGGTTTATTTGAAGTTACTGGAGTATATCCAATAGTTGGTTTTTTTAGTGAGGAAAAACGTTTTGAGGTGTAAACCGATTGGATAATGTTATTGACATACGTTTGAATGCAAGAGGATACCACAAGGCTACTCCATCAGCTGTCAGAAGCGGGTTTTGTTACTGTTTTCCTTATTTCCAGATTATCACTCTAATCCTGTTATTCCATTTTCAAGGTTAGCTTTGTAATAATATCATGGTTAAATCCAATGATTGCTCGATCTCTCTTTTAATTATCTTCTTCTCCAGTGGCGAATCCAGGGAGGCTATCGACTGCAGCCCCAGACAAACAAAATTCTTGATTTAATTTAAAATCACTACAACTGTTTGTTCTTAATTTTCATTTTAAAAAAAATAGTAATAAAATCTTTCTGGCTTGACAGGGTCGAAAATTTCCCTGCTTTTCTAGTCATTCCAATTATACTTGTAGCGTTGGCGCGGTCGAAAAAACATTTTTTTGCTAGTTATTTCATTGTATTTTTACTTTCTCGTATACGAAGTATACAAAGAGAAAGTATTGTAATCGTCAAAAAATTCGAACTCCAGATTTTGACGAATCTCCACGTTTTAGACCTCCCTGAGTCCCAAAAACACAATTTTGGAATTATCTGTGTCTGTCAACACGATAACTCGAAAACTATTAGAGCTACGGGGATGACATTTGGTATGTAGTCTTTAAACATAATTTGTAGGTTTCTATCAAATTTTGGACAAAATCCGTCAGCGGGAAGTCTGTCTGTCTGTATGTCCGCGGTCATGCGAACGCTATAATTCAAACACTTGAATAGCTAGATGAATAAAATTTCGTACACAGTTTTATCGTCATGAATGTAGGTCCGTATAAATTTTTTGGCCAAATCCGTCAAAAGGTTGACTGTCTGTCAGTCTGTATAAGCGCATCTCCAACGCGTCCGATATCTCCACACGCACACGTATTGGACGCAATCTTCTGCGCACGATATTTATTGACTCCTGCTTGGCGCTTTTTTTTCATCCGATTCTCCATACGCATGCGTACTTGGTAGCAATCTGTGCACGCGGAAGGATTGTCCTTGAGCGAAGAAAGAGTAGAAATCGGTATGCATTTTATCGGAACGCATTTCTTCGAATTTGATTTTTTACCTAAATATTTTCTGATAGTCATTGGATCCTGGGTTACAATAGGTTAAAATTATTTTATCCACGCGGGGGGAGGGGAAACAGCACCTTTTCAGAGAAGTATACGAGAAAGTTTAGGGGAGACCATTCCCGCTGGTTTATTAAATTATCGAAAGTATTGTAGTGTCCTTTATTATTCTTATTGTCAGGAGAGGAAAGTCTGTAATGTTAAAGTGTTTTGGTTTATATAAGCCATGAGGTTTGACATTCGTCACTACGATACAAAATTTTATGACCTCAGCCCCCCCCCCCGACCCATATCCTGGATTCGCCACTGTCTTCTCACATTGCTGAGGATATTTTTTGCATTAATATTTATTTTAAATCTGAATAGGCTTGAATCACGATTTAAATGATATTCAAACGGTATGATTTTGGTTTAACTAAAGTGATCCGATTTTTTGAAATTCGATGTGGAACGTTGTAGAACCGGAGCACTCAATCTGGGATTCCGGCTAGGAGAAAGGGAAGCTGAAGATTTTGGACAAAATGCAAAAAATAAGTACACAAAAATCAGAGATAATGAAATAGTTAATTATAAAAATTTACAAAAAGAAAGCAAGAAGAGTTAAAGAATATGAAATGAAATGTCTTGTTATTCCTTTCATTATCTTTTTCTTTCGGCTGATTCATCTACCTTAGTCATATTGCGGCCTTTCTGACAGTCAAGTCATTGTTCAAGTTTGTCAAAATAAGGTGATCAGACGTACGGTCTTTCTGACCGTAGATGACTTCTGAAGAGTCTTCTTTAGAAGCTAACAGTTTGAAAAATTAATCTATATTCATTTTTTATATTAATTATTTACTAATAAGCTAGCAGGACATTAAGGTATCCGACTGGTTTAAAATCGTTGTTTTTGATGAAATCATCAAAACAAATTATGACTTAATTTTGTAGCATGTTTCATCAGCTTTCTAAAACTGTCTCACTTTTTACTCTACGTGAATTACAAATGGAGTTACAGCTGTTTTATTACCGAACTGTAAGCGTTGTTTTATGTTGGATGAAAACTTTAAATGTGTTTTCTGAGAAATGATATTTGTGAGGAAAACCGTCGACCTTAACAAGGATTTCTCAAACAGTTATTCAAGTATTGATATGAAATTTTCTGAGACTGTTTTCTGCAATATACTTGTTGTTCTCTAAAAACTAAGGTCAATTTTAAAATCAAGTATTATTTTTAAGTGCTTAAATATAAACGAAAAGCATATTTTATGAAAAATTACCAGTTTAGTAACTATGTTCAGCTATATCTTAAAACTATTTTGAAGTACAAGAAATATTTTAGAGCATGACACAGATAACTGACATAAAAATGTTCTCCTATAAGGATTTATGTATATTTAGAATATGATTTTGTCTATGGCTGTTAGCGTAAGGCAAACATTTTAGTCATTTTTCTTCAAATTTCTCAGTTTTTTAAAAAAATATTATTTTGAAAGCCTAATTTTACACTATTTTCATAGTTTTAAAACATATGAAGTTGAAAAATAACATTAAAATATATATATAAGTTATTTTTCAAAAAAATGTCTCCGGTCACAGTCGGATACTTTAACGGTAAATGTGGAGTTTACGGTACCTACCTGTTTCTCGTCAATTTTTCTTGGCGCAATTTCATGTGCCGTCGCCAAATACTGTTTTGGATGTGCAGTGCGCTTTTTATTGCTCTTTTGCGCATGCGTCACCTGATAAGGAGGGATTGAGCACGCAATGGCTGCGGCATTCCAAGTGTGTACGGGCAATTTTTTTCAACTTAAAAATCATCAGCGGATTCGTTTACAGCATAGCAGGAAACTAGTAGCTTCGCTTTCATTGAACGTTAGGAATCTAGGTTTTTTTTTTTAATTCCGGAAACGAGAATTTCCGCATTCAATGCCTGCGGCATTTCAAGCGTGTACCGGGCAAATTTTTTTAAGTTTATCAAAACATCAGCGGCTTCGCTTTCAGCATAGCGGAATACTCGTAGCTTCGCTTATTCATTGAGAACCGAAACACACAGAATAAAATACACAGTACTGAACCGATATTCAAACCGAAGAATTCCAAACGAAGTTTTATTCGAATTCGAATGAATCGACCAATCGCATCGAAGAGATGAACAAAACAGCCCAATCGAAACGAGGCGCAATATGGCGTGATGCGCAAATCACCGATGAAAAGATTAATTTTCGCGCATGCCACTCGTTAAAAATATTATTGCGCAACCAAAACAAATGTTCTCTCATCTCCGTTCTTGGCGGCAAAGAGTTGGCGATCCTAAGACAAAAGAAGTAAGTGGGTGCCATAAACTCCACATTAAATTCAAAAAAAGGACAGTTTTTCACTCCAGATCTATTTTTCTAGAAGACATAAGGAGTCGAAAATCAGATCTATAACGTGACATCTGGACGCGAGACAAGCATGGCAAAACTTGTAAAGCATTATATGGATGGCAATAGTTGTAAAGAAACAGGACCGGATTTACGCATTTCTAAGCCCTATGCAAAAATATATTCTGTATCCCCTCCACTCACAAAAAAAGTTAATACATAATCTTCAATTTTATATACAACTAGCAGTACGCGCACGGCGTTGCCCGTGGTATAACGATTTCAACAAAATAGATAAAGCCCAAAGTTATGAAAACGAAATCAAAACATATATATTCTCGTTCTTTTCTTAATATTTTGGAGATTTACTCCTATATTTGTTGTCTTTTTCCAACAATTGGCCCTCACAGAAGGTTGGTGCCTATAAATTTCGAAATAATGTGGCATAATCGATTCCTCAGGTCGATTGGCATTTGATTGTTGGAATTCCATATCTTGAATGGCTTTTTCATAGTAATAGGTTTTAATCTTATTGGCTTTCTGTATTTCATTGTGTGAATAATATTAGGTTATATTGTTTATTATATTTAATTTTAAATGAGGGTTTAACAGGTGTATATGATGAAAATGTTATTTGAGTTTCAATGGTTTAAATATATATATATATATATACATTTAAACCAAACTATAACTTGTTATATATGAACATAAAAAACAAAGTAAACAAGACATATAAAAATGCAATTCAAAAACTAAAAGTTTATTAATTAAACAAAATAACCAAATCTAAAATAAAATCTAAAAAATTGAAAATACAATAGATTACTAAGTGCAAAAGGTAACTTTAAGCATTTAAATGAACTCTGTTGCTATAAATATTATTGATTTCGCCCTGGATTTTTAGTGCAAGTAAAAGCAGGAACTTGAGCTAGATGAATAACGCGTTCTTTTAACTAAAGATATCAGCATCAGTGGCGAATCCAGAGGGGGTGGCTGTCGGGCTACAGCCTCCCCCCCCCCAGAGCTAGACCAGAATTTTTAATTTTATTTAAAATCACTATAGCTGTTTTTTCTTAATCTCCCTTTAAAACCAGCGGCAATGGTCTCCCTAGACTTTCTCGTATACTCCCCAAAAAGGTGTCATTTCCCCTCTAACTAGGGTTTCCATACGTGCCGTATACTATTTGTCCCGTTTGCTTCCTGAACTCTGAGTCATTATAATTTTAAAATGACCTGCGCCCATTTCTATGATTATGTGTAATAGGAAAATGATAATTAAAAAAAATTGCGTAAGTTCTCAATCTTTACGCGCGCTGAGGTACAAAACTTTCTTTAAAGTTTTTGAGAACGAAATCTTACCACATTTATCAAGCAAGATTTCATCATACCTTCCATCTGGAAAATGTCCAGAACGAACTTTCGGGTTCAGGGGTTGCCATAATTTCCGAAGCGCGTCCGAAGCTACAATTTCCTTCGCCAAGGGCAAATGCCAACTATGCTAACTTGAGTAAAATCAGCGAAACGCTCGCCAACACACAGTCGCAATGTGCATTTTGAACCAAATGTGCAATTTGGACACCTTTTTTTGACGGATTGAAACGAGATTTGAGCACAGATCTATAATTAATATTAGCAAACGTCATACCAATTTTTATTTATCTAAGCCAATGGGTTTAGGAGATATAATTTTTACAAGTATGCGATTATACAGACCGACAGACAGTCAACCCTTTGACGGATTTGGCCCAAACTTTTATACGGACCTACATTCATGATAAAACTGTGTACCAAATTTTATTCATCTAGCTATTCAAGTTTCCGAGTTATAGTGTTCACATGACCGCGGACAGATAGACAGACAGACTTCCCGTGGACGGAATTTGACCAAAATTTGATAGAAACCTACAAATTATGCTTAAAGACCACATACCAAATTTCATCCCCTTAGCTCTAATAGTTTTCGAGTTATCGCGTTCACAGACAGACATAATTCCAAAATTGAGTTTTTCGGACTCGGGGAGGTCTAAAACATGGAGATTCGTCAAAATCTCGAGTTCGAATTTTTTGACGATTACAATACTTTCTCTTTGTATACTTCGTATACGAGAAAGTAAAAAGTGAAAACACTTCTTCCTGGTTTCTGACAGGCTCGAAAGTTTTCCCACTTTTGGAGTCATTCCATTCGTATTTGCAGCGTTGACACGGTCAAAAACATGTTTTTGCTAGTTATTTCACTGTGTTTTTACTTTCTCGTATACGAAGTACACAAAAAGAAAGTATTGTAATCGTCAAAAAATTCGAACTCGAGATTTTGACGAATTTCCACGTTTTAGACCTCCCTGAGTCCGAAAAACACAATTTTGGAATTATGTCTGTCTGTGTGTGTGTGTGTCTGTGAACACGATAACTCGAAAACTATTAGAGCTAAGGGGATGAAATTTGGTATGTGGTCTTTAAACATAATTTTTAGGTTTCTATCAAATTTTGGACAAAATCCGTCCACGGGAAGTCTGTCTGTCTATCTGTCCGCGGTCATGTGAACACTATAACTCAAAAACTTGAGTAGTTAGATGGATAGAATTTGGTACACAGTTTTATCGTCATAAATGTAGGTCCGTATAAAATTTTGGGCCAAATCCGTGCTCGGGTTGACTGTCTGTCGGTCTGTATAATCGTAAACTTGTATCTCATAAGCCCTTTAGCTTAAATAAATAAAACTTGGTATCACGTATGCTAATATTAATTATAGATGTGTGCCCAAATTTCGTTCAAATCGGTTAAAAAACAGGTGTTCAAATTGCATATTTTGTTCAAAATGCACATTGCCACTGTGTGTTGGCGAGCGTTTCGTTTATTTTACTAAAGTTAGTATGGTTGGCGTTTGACCTTGGCGGTCTACGCAGGAAATTGTAGCGAGCCGCACTTCGGAAATTATGGCAACCCCTGAATCAAAGTTCGTTCTGACATTTTCCAGATGGCAGGTATGGTGAATCTTGCGTGATCTCAGCAGTAAGATTTCGTAGTCAAAAACGTTAAATAAGGTTCTAGTTCCTCAGCGCGCGTAAAAATTGAGAACATTCGCAATTCTTTTTTGCAAAATATTAAGTTTCAGGAATTCATGAATTTGGAATGTTTCATTGTAAATCACCATTCATAATTTTTTTTCTCAAAATAACCAGGCCTTGCGTAAATACCCCAATAATATTTACCTACCCACCGGGTGCTTACCCACCCCACATTACTTTTCGTATGCGAGAAAGTTTCGGGGAGGCCACTCCCGCTGGTTTGTTAAATTATCGAAAGTATTGTAGTGTTCTTTATGATTTTTATTGTCAGGTGAGTAAAGTCTATGAAGTGAAAGTGTTTTGGTTTACATAAGCCATAAGATTTGACATTCGTCACGACGATACAAAACTTTTTATACCTCAGCCCCCGCCCCCTTCAGACCCAAATCTTGGATTCGCCACTGATCAGCATATATGCGCGACTATCAAAAAGTATAAAACAAATAAATCAAATTATCTTGGATCAGTAAAATGAAGTGATTAAGATTAGCTGACGCAATAAAATGACCAAGAGTATGACGTGACTTTCGCTTGGTACCGCCAGCCAATCGGATAGTAGAAATGCATTCTGGGAACTGAGAGTAACCTTGGGTCGGTCGAAAGCTTCGTCGATTCGGATATGCGAGAGAAAACGTTTTGAACTGATCAATAAAAAAATTCATAAAAAATCGGAGAAAGAAGATATTTTAACCATTCTTGTATTAAAACAGGAATAAATATTCCGGTTTGTAACTAAAAAAAAGTTGAAAATGATAGCGATATTTGAACGTCGGATGCAAGAAAATAAGAATTGAAAGTTTTAAAGATATAAAGGATTTAGGTTAGGTTATATTAACGTCCCGTTTTTGAAGCAACACGAGGGCTATTTAGGGACGGATCTCGTAATTTTGAACCGCGGTCAGATGACGAGGACGACACCTGAGCTGGCAACCCCCCTCTCCAAACTTCCGCGCCACACCAACGGGAGGACGTTTGGCCACTACGTATGATGCAGCGTGCAACAGGCCCCATACACGGCGGATCTTCAGTGGAATCGGGTTTCGAACCTGCGACTCTCCGGCCCCGAAAAGATATAAAGGAAAAGTAATTATTGTTTAAAAATTTCTCAAAACTCAGTAAATTACGTTGGAAATTCAAAACAAACTTCATTAGAACGAAAATTGTTTGTTCTATCCGATTGTGCATTGATTGTTTTTCAACGATCATCAGAAAAGATACTACAGCCGTAAACGTGCCAAAAATGACCCAAAAC
>BGPR01036971.1:0-15312 GCA_013235015.1 Araneus ventricosus
CATGTTTTGACGTGAAGTGGCCGAATTTGCGTGGAGTAGAGCGCTCTTGAATGTCCAGCTTTATATATGCTAACAATGCACGTGAACGAAAAATTTGCAATCAAACTTTCGTAAATACCAGTTTTCTCAACCGTTTTAAGACTAGGTTTACGAGATGTGTCATTATAAAGCGTTTCAAATTTTCAAGAATAAATATATATCTTTTACAATTTACTTTCATCATTTATGCTGAATTTATCCATTTGATGAGGCGAATATTTGTTTCAAATTTATTGTCGCCTATGTCTTCCAATCTCGAAGTTTTCTATGCGATATTCCTAACTATACGGTTACAAGGCTATCGTGATACTTCAAAATTTAAAATCTGCAGTGGTTATCAGGGGCTGCTTTTCTAATTATATGAATTTCCTCCGTTTTAAACGTCATTCATTTATCTAACATCTCTGAAGCAATGGAGGCCGTTTGAACCAGTGGCGTAGCGAAGGTAAGTGGCGTCCGGGTTATGATATGATTTTTCTCCCCCCCCCATCATCATAAGTGACTTGGCTTATATAAACGGCTCCCGGGAATTGGTATTTTTTCGCACACGCATCGTATTTCATTTTAAAAAACGGCATAAACCCATTAACTTTATGTCAACACGGCCAATGGCGTAGCGATGAGTGGCCTCTATGTTTTTCTTTTATCCCATTTGTCATCAGCGGCTTAACAAGCCAAAGGACTCCAGGGGTAGGGTGTTATTTTTAAGCCTCCAACTACGTATATTAGGTAGATTCCTTACAAGAAGTCTACCTATCGCAATGGTTCTCATTCTTCTCTTCCGGGAAATTTCGGCAGATCTTCACCGATAATGACCCCCTAGAACCCAATACCACCCTTCGTTCAAAAGTTTATATATATATACACTATATGCCCAAAAGTATCCGGACACTTGCAGATTTTCACATTTTTTAGAATTTCTCCGGAATGGTTCAACCTACTGCCTTTAAACTTCGGACATGTAAAGAATAGACAATAACTCACATTTTTCATTGAAGATTCGGTCCTGAGGGCAATTAGGGGGCCGTTTACAAACTGATGAAGACAAAAAAGTTTTTGGCCCACCCAGCTTCACAGAATACTGATAACAAGATGAAACTTTCAGAAATGGTAATGTTTAATGTGCATATTATTTACAGGAATTTTTGTAAACTCAGCGTAAATATTTGGGAAGATATAAAGGTTTTCTTAAAAAATCTCAAATTTTCCCACCTGTTTTTGCTTATAACATGCAGAGTTTTCTGTTATATTATGCGAAACTTACAGAAAAGATGACAATATGTTTGAGAAGCATTTGTGTAAAACTTTGGAGAAGAATCGTTGAATATTACAGGAATTATGAGCAACTTTAGTAAATAGTGTTTTACTGCGCATGCGCTAAACATAGTGTAATTTTTCTTGCACAGCTTTAAAGCCAGATATATAGACAACCTATAAAAAAATTCAGTCTAATATCATTGGTATTCAGAAAGATATCGGCATAACCAACAGCAGAATTTTGCTCCGTCAGAGAAGCTAAAAAGATGAGGGGTGTAGCCAATATAGATATTTTTAAACTTGTATCTCAAATAGTTATATTGAATTGTATGGGTTAGAAATCCATGAACACTTATGAACACGCTATCAATTACGTGCATACACGTTGTTATGCCGATATCTTTGAATAACAATGATATTGAACTGAATTTTTTATATAGGTTGTCCCTATATATCTGGCTTTAAAGCTGTGCAAGAAAAATTACACTATGTTTCGCGCATGCGCAGTAAAACACTATTTACTAAAGTTGCTCATAATTCCTGTAATATTCAACAATTCTTTTCCAAAGTTTTACACAAATGCTTCTCAAACATATTGTTATCTTTTCTGTAAGTTTCGCATAATATAACAGAAAACTCTGCATGTTATAAGCAAAAACAGGTGGGAAAATTTGAGTTTTTTTAAGAAAACCTTTATATCTTCCCAAATATTTATGCTGAGTTTACAAAAATTCCTGTAAATATTATGCGCATTAAACATTACCATTTCTGAGAGTTTCATCTTGTTATCAGTATTCTGTAAAGCGGGATGGGCCAAAAACGTTTTTGTCTTCATCAGTTTGTAGACGGCCTCCTAATTGCCCTCAGTACCGAATCTTCAATGTAAAATGTGAGTTATTGTCTATTCTTTACATGTCCGAAGTTTAAAGGCAGTCGGTTAAACCATTCCGGAGAAATTCTAAAAAATGTGAAAATCTGCAAGTGTCCGGATACTTTTGGGCATATAGTGTATGCCATATTTTAATTTTTTAACTTTCTTAATTCTTAAATCACTTTTAACGACAACTCATTTTAATTACTTCTACTCCTATCATAATAAGCGCACTACAACTTTCTTTTCGGGTCACGAGTCGTTCCGGGAAAACTCCCTTCTCTGGGTACTTAAGCGTTCTGCGCATTCCTATCTGCCCTTTTTTTCACTCCAACATGTAAGCGAATAACAACGTCGCGTTGCTTTGCGCGTTAACTCTGAATTTCTGGTCATGGAGCTAAGTAAGAACTGAATCCTTTACCATGAAGGAATATCTTCAATGACTGAATAAAAGAAGATTAAGCCAAATATTGTCTCGTCTTTCAAAATGGACTACACATCACCTTCACTAAAGCCTCATCTTTCAATAGTCGACAGGATATCTTCTGTCTCGTGGGAACCCCGTACATGGGTTTCGGAGCCGCCATCAGCCGCACCTGCTTCAGCTCAACCTAGCGAAGTCATCGTTCACGCCCGAATGGCGACATTACGCACAAAGGAATATCCACGTCGTGTTGTATTTTCTACAAAATTCACCCTGCCATACCTAATCATCACTCGTCGTTTACGTAGGTGCTGATTTCAAGTGTTGTGCAACTCATTCATCTTCCAAGTTATTTCAATGCCATCGGCTTCAAGTATTTAATTCATCTACTTCACCATATCGTCAAAAATGAATTCAAGTGGTGTTCTACAATGTGCTCAAGTTTCGATACTACAGTGGATTACATTTAATCTAATGAGTCACCCACAAAAGCCATATAAAATATTTCTACAATAAATTAAGTGCAAAAAAATGCAGCTATTGGGTGGGGGGAAATAAAATTACCATGATGTTATATATATATATTATACTTATTAATATCATAGGCGAGCTTCTCTTCCTGACGAGCAGCTCGCCATGATATTTTTTAATTTATTATGGTTCTTATCTATTTTTTTTGCCATTGTGTCTTGTATGTTTTTGAATTTTTGTCTTTTATTTCCTGTTTGTTTTGAGATATATATATACCAAACCAGTCTTTGGTCCAAATGGTGTAGAACGACCTTGTCTTGAATGTACAGCTTAAGAGTGAGAAAACAACTCTTATCTTTCTCAATAGAAGACAAAATGTTTCAGATAACCAATTTAGTGCTGTATGGCAACATTTTGTCTTATTCAATACTGACTGCTGGGGTAAACTGAGTATTGTAGCAGGATAATACAACAATCCATTCAGCAAAAAGTGACAAAGACTGGTTTGAGCATTGGCATATCCAAGTTATGAAATAGCCAGCCACCGGGCCTTATATAAACTGCATTGGGAATCTGTGAAGTAATAGTAGTTCATAAAAGTTTATTGTGATGGGCACGAATATCGGAATAGGAATGATTTAAAAATGATACAACTTTCAACATTTAACCATATACCATAGGAGCTGTTATAAAGGCTTGGGAAGTCTAATTTAAGTCACATATTCACAGTAAAACAGAAAAATGGTGAGTCGACTAATTCTCAAACATGCGAGTTTATAACAACGTCAAAATATCAAGAATTATTAATTTTTAAAAAATTGCCATTTTCATATATCCTGTACTTTTTCCATTGAAGTCGCACGTCATATTGAAATTATAAATATTTTTATAACTATATCGTATTCATTTAGACAGAAGTCACCAAGTCCAAAACTGTAATTTCGAAATCTGTTCATTTTAAACTTAATTATTTTTGAGTCATTATGAAAATAAAGAAAAAAATATTTTACAGGTTTCTAGTTTCAATGGTTCATTTACTGATGCTTAGATAGAAAGTTTTTATCACGAAATATTTAACTGCAAATTGTAATTAACACCAGTAGTCTTTCAAACGGTTTTTGCGGACTTAGTGACTTCTGCCTGAAACGACGAGGATATATTTTTTGTTTCATTATTGAAAAAGCACATTTAAAATAATTATGATAGTCAAAATTTTTTGAGTTTATGATTTTGTCAGGCAGTTATATTTCTCTTCCTGATAATGTAATATGCTTTCGACTCCTGTCCAAAGCGGATAGTATATACCGCCATGGTTAATGTAGAGTGTACGGTACCGACTTACTTCGTTCCTCTTAGGATCGCCAACTCTTTGCCGCCAAGAACGGCGATGAGAGAACATTTGTTTTGGATGCGTCTAGATGTTTTTAACGAGTGACAAGCGCGCATGCGCACAAATTCATCTTTTCATCGGCGTTTTGCTTATCAGGCTATATTGCGCAACGTTTCGATTGGATTTTTTTGTTCAACTCTTCGACGCAATTGGTCGATAAATTCGAATTTGAATGAAACTTCTTTTGGAATTCTTCGGATGGTACATCGGTTCGGAACCGTGTATGTTATTCTGTGTGTTTCGTTTCTCAATGAATAAGCGAAAGCGAAGCCGCAGATGTTTCCTTAAGTTAAAAAATTTGTCTCATACACGCCTGAAATGCCGCAGGCATTGCGTGCGGAAATTCAAGTTTTCGGAATTGAAAAAACCCTAGATTCCTAACTTTCAATGAAAAAGTGAAGCTATTAGTTTCCTGCTATGCTGAAAGCGAAGCCGCTGATTTTTTCTAAGTTAAAAAAATTTGCCCGGTACACACTTGAAATGACGCAGGCATTGCGTGCTCAATCTCAATTTTTCAGGTGATGCATGCGCAAAAGAGCAATAAAAAGCGCACTGCACATCCAAAACAGTATTTGGCGACGGCACATGAAATTGCGCCAAGAAAAATTGGCGAGAAACAGGTACGTACCGTTAACTCCACATTTACCAAAGCCATTTATGAATTCGCTTTATTTCACATCGCGCAGTGCGGGATATTTATTTCATTTTTTTCCTGATTGTTAAATAAAGGGCCTTATAGGTTTATTAATCGCGAGCTGTACAAGAAATACCATTGAATGAAAACTGTAATCATGACATTTTGTAAACTCAAAACTGTAATCATGATGGCGTGTATGAAAAAGTTCTCGTATACTAGTATATCCCGCGCAGAGCATCTACGCACCGTTATCTGCATGTCCTGCATTTTCTGCCAAATTGGCGCATTATGTCTCCGTAGATGATGAGACAGGTTATGGTTCATTAGGACCGAAGCCCCCGTAAATCTGACAGATATGGCTTGATGAAAATGGAGGTTGAAATCTAGAACTTGGTACACATTCTTAAAATGCCGCCAGATCGCCAATGCAAAACCATCACCTCCGCACTTAACGGGCGCCAAGTCGCCAAAGCTAATGCAAACAATATATGCATTAGCTTTGGCGACTTGGCGGCATATTAAGTGTGTGTACCAACTTCTAGATTTCAACCAAAATGGGAATTATGTCTGTTAGTTTCTCATTGACACTTTTGCTCGATTGAAATCTAGTAGTTGGTACACGCTCTTAAAATGGCGCCAAGTCGCCATTGCTAATACAAGCAATACCTGCATATAGCTTTGGCGAGTTGGCTCCAATGATATGCAGCGGTCAAAGTCTTGCTTTGGCGATTTGGCAGCGTTTTAAGAGTGTATACCAAATTCTAGATTTCAACATTTTGCTCTATGGGGGCTGTATAAAAATTTAATTTTCTTATTTTCAACTTCCACAGAAGCCAAAATGTTTTCACAAAAATTCTTATCTTATTTCTTGAAACTTTGTAATTGGTAGTATATGTCTAAAATCTCCACTCCTTTGGGACATCTTGTATATATATATACATATATATAACGTAGTCGTTGTTGCAGTCATAAAACAGCCGAGTTGTTAACCAATTTGCTTTATTATAAAAATATTTTGGAGAGTGGCGGCCATACCAACATCTTAGTTGAAGTTTTCAGTAAAAGTGTATAGAAAATCCCCGATTCTCTCAGATAAGGGAATAACAATGCAACACATGATCAAAATGAAGGGAATATTGGCTATTTTTAATAAATTACGTAAGCGTTTTAGGGGGAAAAGTCTAGCGCCAAGGAGACGCGACATGAATTTCAGTGTTTACGTGAAAGAGATTAAAATATTCTCTTAGGAATAAATATGCCAAAACGAGAGATTTAATATACCTCCAGTGCGGGAAATAGAACGAAACTGGAGTTTAAGAAAAGTGATTTTAGAATACATTGAGACTTTAAAATATATAATATTAAAATTTGAAATAAAATTAAGTGAGATTATTACATATATATATATATCATTTGCAATAACTTTATTTTCAACAGAGAATAAAAGCATTCCACAAAGGACATCTTTTGAAAAAAAAAGTCGCACAAATATAAATTTGAATTTAAAAATTTTTCTTACCTTTGCTATCTGAAATCACCAACGAGAAATTCAAGAATATATATCCCATGCTTTAAAAGCATTACTGTTGTAAACGTAATCGTAGACTTGAATCCTTTTCATTCAGGCGCATAACATTGAGTATATAGGAACAAAAGCACAATTATTTACATGAAAAAGAATATTTACATTCAAAGGCATAGCAAAAATGGTTCGTAGCTGGAATTCCTTTTTTAAACATTAAACTAAACAGAAAACTAGTTGCCATAATCTTAATTAATTTATCAAAAGATAAAACACGATCAAATAAACTTAAACAGGAAGTGGATAATATAATGGCAGTGGCAACAATTACTTTGCAGCTCGTGCAAATATATTTCAGTAATCCAATTAAAATTAACAAAATTAAATAACTTCACAGGCCTACAATTTTTTTTAGTTTTGATAATTGATTTTAAATTATTTTCAATGCTGATTTTGAAAATAAAATTCATTTTTTTTTCTATCACGTGAGGATTTTTCAAGAAACGATTTCATATTTTGAAAGAAATAACAGAAATAAAAACATTTTGACATATTTATTTTTATTTTATCACCTAATAAATACATATTTTATGTTTATATCCTAGCTCTGCTAGAATTTAAATTTTAATATAAATAAAAGTCATTGTAGCTATGTATGTGGCTATGTTCCACATCTCCTCCTAAACCAATGAACTGTTTTCAACCAAATTTTGCACACTTATTATTCAAGACAAGGGGAAGACACTTATGAACTTTTCTAAGTCCAAAAGTTAATTAAACAGTCAGTTAATTAGAAATTAACCGAAACCGTTTTCCTGCCGTAACTTCGGAGTAAATTTTCCGATAAAAAATATTTTTATACCATCTTAAAGTTCAAAATTTTACCTTTTCAATGATACCAATTTTATATCTGTGACATTTTTCCTTCAATTTTTATTAATTTTTTAAAGTTTAATAATTGTTTTAATAAATTACGTGCAGACGATTTTGAAATAACGCAAATTTATAGATACTCCGTTGCTAGGCAACGGTTAGACTTTGAATTAATTTACCTTTATATCTGTAATTTTTGCTTATTTTTTATAAATATGTTTTACATAAGAATAGAATCAACCGTCAACTTTTAAAAGCCTCAAATATTATCAAAATTTCAGTTAATTGGGAATCAAGCAAGATTTTGGCATTTTCCGTGATATTTTTCGAAAATATGTGTTGTGTCACAAACACTATTTTTACCCATAATAAAAGTTTAAAAAATTAACTTTTCATGACACAACTTTCATTTCCGTTCAATTCGTTGCCCTCATTTTAAAAAAATTTCAAAAATTAAATTGTATATAAAATTTACAATTTATAACACTTCTTTTATTGGTGAAGAACAAGAATACATAAGAACTGTTTCTAGATCACATTAGAAGAATTTTGGAAGAAGACGAATTTTATTTTTTTTATTCACATTTATTCTAACGCTTTTTCTCAATGAAAAAATTACTATGTAAGTGTCCCAAAACATCCGTTAAAATCTTTCTTATACTGAAAGATTTATGAACATAATTTGAGGTACCTATGCAATAAATACTAATAACTTATGGAGAAAATTAGCTATCGACGGTATTTAAAAATCGTCTGGTTCAACTGATATTCTCATTTTAATTAAATAACATTTCAGATGATAAAAGAATTTTGGGTATTGTAATTTTCGATACAAAAGTAGTTTTTATATCAAAAATATTAGACATGTGAGTATTTTAATCCCGAGCAACACCGGGCATAACAGCTAATGTTCAATAAATTTATACAAAAAGTTACAAATCCTTACACTAACATTTTCCCGAAATTTCTTTTTCCGCTTTTCTTCTGCTGAGTGTATAGGAACAAAAGCACAATTATTTACATGAAAAAGATTATTTACATTCAAAGGCATAGCAAAAATGGTTCGTAGCCGGAATTCCTTTTTTAAACATTAAATTAAACAGAAAACTAGTTGCCATAATATTGAGAAAATTGTTTTTTTTTTTTAACGGCCAGCAAAAAACTGCGTTTATGCTTATATTCCCCCTTCCTTGAATATCGTCTTTCCATTTCCTTTATAACGTACTCCTCACTGACTACATTTACATTTCGCGGGAAACAGTCCACATGCGAATAGAGAAAGTGAACTTTAAAGCTCATATTACAACCTGATATCTTAAAATTTGCTAATATTTCTTCTTCAATAGATATCTAGTATGGGTCTCTGTGGTTTCCAAGAAAGCTAGTTGCTACTACTTTCAAATATTTCATTCTTTTCTCTCATTTCTTTCCATTTTGAGCTCAAAATGTTCATTCTTCATCAGTTTTCTAAGGTCTAGTCGTACAAATATCCTTACCATCAACTTCGCTTCGGATAAAACCCGGGAATGCTTCAAAAAGGTATTTTAAACATTTTAGTTCTTTTGACAATGCCTTAAAAATTATTTTATAAGGCCCAGTTCTGTATAAAGTGGTATTTTCCAAAATATCTAGGAGGGATGGAAGCACTATACCAGATCTTTGAGGGAAATTGAGTCTGTCATACATATAAAACACCTCCTTTTTGTTATTTAAATTGAAGTCCTTCACATTGCATGAACAAAAATAGCAGTTTTCGGCATGATTTTTAAGCTCCCTTCTTATCATTGGTTTACCTCCTTATCTCCTACACAAGTAGAAAATCATTGTGTGGGAAGCAAGGCTTTTTTTTATTCCCCATTTTTACGCTAAAATTTTCAAACCTTTTTCCACAAAATCGAAAATATTTCTTTATTTATATATTAATCACCACAAATGTAACTGAAGTAATCTATATATATAAAACGCTAACGTACGTGGCACAGAAAAGAGGTTAATTTCTCTTTTACCGATGCCAACAATTGGTTTGTTTACGAAACAAAACTTGTTGCCTTCTCTATGTGAGGTATAATTTCATAGGCATAGCCTTGTACTGTACTCGTTCTGCTGTGAAGTAAAAAAAGTGTGTTTGAGACGTTATACGTTCTAATTAAAAGTCAAAATACAACACCGTCATATACTCCAGCCTAGAAATAGATATTTCCAAAGATTCGCCTACTAGAACCATAAGTTCGATAAATACCCAGTTGAACAGCAGAGCACACTATTTTAGAAACAGCAACCAGCCACCACTAATTCTTCCGTAATTCATTCGAAAAATTCACCTTTCACATCACTGCCAACCCTCGAGTAACAATTCCAGCGATCCCTCAGTATAAATAACAAGACAGAACGAAAAAACAGTCCCACGATTTTTAGGATGGTTGCGACAATTTTCATCAATATAACCGGTGGTAATACGTTGTTCAATTCTTCTTTTTCGTCGCATCGAACAGCACTATCAGGCCCGAATCATGGAGCTGCAACTGTATGAAAAAAAATGTAACCAAATGAAACATTCACGGCCTTATTCACCATCGATGGTTAAACCATGATCAGCGGTTAAAAGTGAATTTACACAAACAAGCGAATGCTGACCGAAATGATCGACTGGTTGTATAACCTAACTGGCGAGTTGGCGAGAAACTCGTTTGGCTCGAAGGCTGAGGATAATTTTAAAAATCGCCAACAACCGAGAATTTGAGATACCATGCCAAAATAGCAACCCGCTAGGGTATACATTTGGCGACGCACTTCGGTCAGCTTTCGCATCATCATGGCAGAACCATCATTTAACCGCTGATCATGGTTTAACAATGGATGGTGAATAAGGCCGTCAACCTTTCACTGCACTCAAATATGATAACTCCTCTTGTAAATATTTTATATTAAACTCGGATTGTAATCCTCTATGTGTTTTTTATTTTATTCTTCTTTGTTCATGAGTAATTATGTTCGCTTTCAAGTGTTTTCATACCTAATGATGTATATATATATTTTTTTGCTTTTGCTTTTCAATAAAGTTTCACACATACTCATCCAATCGAGAGAGATCCGTTTACGCTCCGAGTTCGGTGGTATGCTGTGGTGTTATGCTTGAGACGTTGAATTCATAATATTTCTTACAATACTATGAAAAATGGAATGAAGTTATTCAAAAGATATCAACAAAAAATGAAGCAGATGGGCTTAGGCGAAGAGAACGTTCAGATCAAGGTCAAAATAGTTTTAGTCAGCGAAGGTAAAATCGTCTTAATTCACAAATTGAGGTTAACATCGTGGAACTTAGTATTGTGAACATTGTGCATTGGCTACCTTTCCGTTGTGCGAACATCACTTGGCGCCTTTTGTGTCTCGGCGAATTTTCTTGGAGCGCTGAATCGTCAGTTTTTCTCAATTTCTTTCTTGAAGATACTAAACCCGCGCTCTGTTTTGGCGAACTGAAGCATCGGTTAGCCAGAATAATGCTCCAATTTGGACGAAAATGCATGGTGTGAGTATAGTGGAGAGCAGATTAGATGCCGCAAGGGCATGATGAACTCATCTAATGCTGGGTATTCACTAGAAGGCTAAGCTATGCCATTTGGCCTAAGACTGTTTTTTTCCCACCCATTTTAGCTGAAAAATTAGACAAAGCATTTACGCATGCTCCAAAGTTTGCTTTGAGACTAGGTTCAAAGTCGTGGAATTTTTCCCACCTAAACTACTCTTCACCCAGGTGAGTTCGAGTTTAATTTGTAGCCTCGAAGCGAGGTCCCAATGTAGACAGATCTTTTGATTTGCCGCTGGCCTCGCATAGAGGTCTCCAATTGGAATCGGCGGATGAAGTTTGGGATTTAGGTTTTTGGGGCATAGGTTTTTCGCCTCGACGATTGCGATTTCCTTCCCGCGTTCTAAAAATTCCATTTTGGAAGAGCGGTGAATGGCCTTCTTAACCTTCCGCGGGCGCGCCTGCGCAAATTTTACGACAAACGGGATTTTTTATACCCTGTTCTCACATTTAGAGTCAAAACTGTCTGAAGGTCATTGCTATTCCTTCATGCGACCCTTTTCTTCAGGATTAAATGGGTTTGTCCAAGTTTCAAGGTGATTTCATACTGTTTTACGCTTCTGTCGTAAAAATTTCGCCCCTCTATTTGCTAAACAGTTAAGGAGCGTCTTCCGATGTCTCTTCCACTTTATGTTCACTGCTTAAATAACTAAAAGGTTATAGTCGCAGGGGCATAAAGTGGTGTTCTGTTCTGTCTGTAGTAAAAATTAGGACGCGCACCCTCAAATTTGAAAATTTTTTTCGCGTCTTAATGTTTAAGTTTGATAATTATAAATCCAGTGCGCATTACAGCGATTTAATATTTCATTTTACATTGTCAAAAATATTTAATGTGTAATAAGCCTGCCAATAATCCACCAAGCCGAAGAATTTTCTTGAAAAACATCAGTCTTATGAAAACACCTCCCTACTCGAGCCCAAAAAATCTGATCATCGCCATATGACATTACCAAGTCTTTAAATCTAAATTATACATCACAACCTGAAAAAGCAAGTGAACTGCAACCGGCATTGAGAAAATAACTTGTGGTTTGGATTTAAAAGAAATGAAACGATCATCAAAATCCATGAAATGCAGTAGGTGCAATATATAGTATACTTATAAGCGTCACTCTCTGGCAAAAGTTCGATATTTCGAATGCAAGGACATTGATAAGAAACTAAGAAGAAAGTCTTTGCTGTACAATCTTAGTTGGTTTTATACTTTTTTTCTATTATATATTGCTTAATACCTTTTTCAGAAAATAGTAGTGTTAAATCTCATTGTTTTCTCTGATTTCAGTATAATTTTAGATTTTGCAAATAATATAAAAGTTCATTTCACTGCGCTGCATGAAAATCGGCCCCGACTTCATTCCTGCAAATTCTTATGTAAAATGAGCCCTTGAATCCGAATATGACCCCCATTTTGCCCCATCACCCACCGTTTTTTCGCTCGCCCCCCATTTTTATCACTGTCCGGTAATTTTATGGCCATTAATTTGATTTGGAGGGGGAAAACGATTATTTTAACCGTTAAATGTCTTCTGAGGGGCTACAGAGATGAAAAGTTCTAAAATATGAACGTAACAAGGGGAGGGATTTGGGAGGGATCAAATATCTGTTACCACGTTTTCAAAAAATTATTATTTGAAGCAGGTGAGATAAAATAGTGAAATGAAAGCTAAAGCGAAATTCTGCTTTGGAATTGAATTCCCAAAAGAGGAAACAATTTATACTACCACAATCGTAACAATTACAGGAAACTCGTAAATAAAAGATTTCACATGAAATAATAAAATCAGTTTGATTTATTTACAACGAAAATAAAAAAATTTATTTACAATTCATGAACATTATTTATTGTTGTAAATAAAATTTTATAACAATAACAGATTACTACCAATTATGAAAGGGGTGGATTAAAAGAAATTGAATATACAGATTTGAACGCCTCTTTTTTGACAGTTTGGCCCAACCTTTTATAGGACCTACATTCATAACGATAAAACTGTACAAATTTTATCCATTTACTTCTATTCAAGTTTTTGAGGTTATAGCGTTCACATGACCGCGGACATACAAATGAACCAGACTTCCCCGTTGACAGATTTGTCCAAAATTTGATAGCAACCTACAAATTAAGTTTAAAGACCACATACAAAATTTCATCTCCGTAGCTCTAATAGCCGAGTTATCGTGATGCAGACAATTACACACAGACACACACACAGACATAAATCAAAATTGTGTTTTCCGGATGGGAGGCCTAAAACAGTGGAATCCGTCAAAATCTCAGTTCGGGTACGACGATTACAAGACTTTCTCTTTGTATACTTCGTATACGAGAGAAAGTAATAAAATAAGAGCAACAACCATTGTACAGTGCCCAATCTTCAACTTTCTTGTGAGGGCTTCGGAGACCTCTTCCCCACAATTTTTCAGCCAAATGTTTGACAATATATTTCATTATGAGTTGGGCTGAATGAAAAGGGTAACACCAATGGAATATGTAGAATAAGTAAAAATTGAAAATAAACCGAATGTATTATTGATTCTTTAAATTAAACGGACAAATCCCTCCCAAATCCCACCTCTGCTACAGACTTGTTCATTTTGAACTTTCACCTCACAACCCCTCAGGGACTGAACGGTTAAAATAGTGTGTTTTCCCCTCCCGTGTTGCCATCCAAGCTCTAGACAGTAAATGGGAAACGTCGAAAGAAACGGTGGGTGATGAAGGACAAAATTGAGGTCCTCATCGGATTTCAGTGGTACATTTACATAGGTAGGAATTTAGTATATCGGAGCTCTTTTTTTTCTTTTTTTTTTTTTTTTGCAATTGTTTTCCACTCTCGATGAGAGTTTGCTTTTCTGATGTTCTATTGATCACTATAGAAGTAACTACAACGCACAAGGAGTAAATGAAGAAACTTATTGTGTCGTAAAAGTACGACCACTGCACCAGCTGAGTAAATGAAATTTTAGGGCTTACGCCCGCTGGAGGAGTGAGAAAAGACACATTGTAGTGGATTAGGAAAAAAGCGGGAAGGGAGGTGGGGAGGCCCCAACTTCAGCAACAGACTAGTATCTGTTTTTTAACTAGCTTTCTCTGACTCTGTAACAGACGACAGTTTGACTAGTTTGGAACATCTTAAATGATAATAGGTACTTGTATACGCCACCAGGGCTACAGATTGTGAGTAATGCCATATAAAAACAATCTTGATTTAAAAACCTAATGCACTAAAACTGGATTGGCGTAGCAGCCAATCAAAAAACCATAAGTCTGTAGTGCGGTGGCGTTGGCGCATTACAGCCATTGGCTCAATGTACGTAAGTACAACATAAATACAAAACCCCAAATTGGCGCCAACTAAATACGCAGGTTAGTAGCACGTAATTACGTAAATACCAAATTTACGGCACTAAACTTCCCTCTCAGCTTCGGTGGCGTTAATACGTAGTACCTAGAAAATGTAGTTCATTCTTTCTTGGATAGGTGATGATTAGTAATATATCTAAAATCCATAAATATGTTTAACCTTTACAGTTTCGTTTCCTAAGATATGGACCTTCCACTTTTGAAGGGGTTGTCGTTTCATTCATCTAAGAAGGCATTGACTCTTTGGGATATTTTGGATTCTAGTAATTTTGTATCAAATTATAAAAGTTAATTATTTAATCATTAATTAACTTTACTCCAATTACTTAAAATACATTATACATAATTTGATAAGAATTAAATATTTTATTATAAAATAAATATAATAATAGTAATAACTATTTTATAATAATTAATTGATTTTGTATTATAATATTAATAATAAATTATAATAAATATTAAATGATGTAAATATTAATATTAAATATAGTTTAAAAAACTAATATTTAATCATTTTAATTTATATGACAAAATTTCGATAATTCGATTCCAGTACGGCGTACGAGCTCCACTGTTAAAAGGAATTAATAAGCTCATATAAAATATGTGTATTTGCTCTTAAATATATAAGAGCACCACATATTAGATCGATGAGTATGAAACAAAATTTGCACGTGAAGGGAATTTTTTAATTTATTTTACCAGTAATTTTGGATTCATAAATCTATAAGAAACACTAATTTTTAAGACAATTTTTCATCACCAGACTACCTGTATTATTTACGGATTCAGCACTCAGCGAAATTATTTATTAAAGAGGCAATTTCTGCTCCAGTAATAAAATTTAAAATGTTTGGAAAAATCAGAAGACCAGTGAT
>BGPR01036972.1:0-15312 GCA_013235015.1 Araneus ventricosus
CTGCATGGATGTCTGGCCTCTGATGAAGTCATTCACCAGATTCTTACTTCTTGTCGTTGTCTGATATTATTTTTTACTCTTCCACATTTATAATTCCCTTAATTAATATTTTTATTTATTTTTGTGCTTCTCAATTTTTTCCTGAATAATGCTGCGCTTGAGCATACCAATCAAATTGCTTCTATTAATTTTTGTCTTTTTAGACATTCATACTTTTTTTGTCTTTTTAGATACTCAGTTCATAATCTGAAAAGACATCCACGTTTGCCATATTTATTTATTCTGACTTGTTCAATTACTTTTCTTTCAACTAAATTTAAAACTTTTAGTTTCATGCAATAATATACGCACCAAACAAAAGAGGAAGATAATACTATTTAAGATTAATTATAAAATATAATGATTCTATTGGTTTCATATCAGTCTTCAATTGAATTAAAATTAATTTCCTGACGAACAAGCTAGTCGCCGAAGGTGGCTAGTTTTTAAATATATGTAACAAACTTCTCAAAATAAATTACGAAATTCACATATATGAACTGTAGGAATTTCGATTATTTTGTTATAATATTTCTTCCTCATTTCAAAATCCTTCTTCCTTTCCAAAAGAAAGGGCAATTCATTAATGTAGTAATATATTAAGGGTCATGGAAAGAAAAAAGGTATCGTTGACATTTCTGCCATTTAAAAAAAGTTTATTTGGTCTTTAATATAAATATATAATGCACGTTCAGAATTGTAAAAGCCTACAGATTATTTTGCCGTCAAATATTCAGTTTACTTAACTGCAACTCATAAATTTTTCAATAAAAATAAAATTTTTGTCCCATACATAGTATAAGAATAAATCAGGGAAATTCTATCTCATAAAAAAAATTAACTTATGACATTTGATACTACTCTCTATTTATAGGTATGTATTTCTCTATAAATCTATTTCTCTATATCTCTATTTATAGAAAAGAGTATTATTGTCATTTTATTATTGTTTGCTTCTTCTATTATTATTTTTTTCAACTTAAATTTCGAATTAATAATTTTGTTTCTTGTATTTTATTTGAAATAGCTGCATATGCGCCTTTCAGTTTAATGTAAAAAAAATCTTTTAAATTAAATTAATTTTAATTTATTCTCTATTAATATTTAAATTATAATTTTGTTAATTTATATCAAATACTACTGTTACTGTATTTATATACATAAATTCCAGGAAACTATTGCTAAAATGTCAGTTTTAGCTACACTCCGGCAGACTCACCCATCGTGTTAAAAACAACTCTAAGACAAAACTTTCATAACTAACATTTCATTTGTATCTGTCACTAATTATTTAGCTTCTAGGAAACAAGCAAAAAGCTTTTATTAATCGAAAATATTGTGGTTTGCCGAGAGTAAAAATTCTTCCGAGAGAAAGCTTCCGGTGTTTACAACGTTGAAAAGGATATTCTGTACTGCGCACTTTTTAATAAATATTTACCTACAGCGTAATTACAATGCCTAATTGCGTGTTAGAAAATTAAACAGTTAGGCTATTCTGGCTGTTATGAATGGTTATATGAATGATTTTTTCGAAACTGCATCGGGTCTTTAAAATTTTATACATTAAAAATTATTTTATCTCTATTTTAGACATCGAAAGGTTCTTCCTACTTCTCTGTAGTTAATGTCCCACTTTTTTACATTACTATACACCATCTGTATCCCCGTGTTTAGAGTCATTTGGCTCCTTTCCGGTTTGGATGGATGGAGGTGAATTTTATTTTTTAAGAAAGGACAAAAATGTCTTACTGCTGGTGTGGTGCCGAAGTTTAGAGAGAAGGTTGCCAGCTTAATTGTCGTCCTCGTTATCTGGTCGTGGTTCAAAATTACGAGGTCCGTCCCAAAATAGCCCTAGTGTTGTTTGAAAACGCAGTTAATATAATTAAACTAAACTAAACTCATTCACTGATGGAAGTAAAAACGATAATGGTAACACTGGCAGTGGCGTAGTGATTAAACCCCCAGATGCCATTACAAAAATTAGAAAGCGCAACCCAAACTTCTGTTCGGATTTTAGATCAGAACTGATAGCCATCGACGAAGCTTTGGATCAAATGATTTCCAATAACTGCTCTTGTGACATCTGGATTTTTACACACAGCAGGAGTTCTATCCAATTTTTAAATAATTGGCGAAACATTGGTGACAAAACTGGCACGGACATTGTGAATAATACTCATCTCACAATGACAGTCATTTGCAGTGGATCCCCTCCCATATAGATATCTTCTTCAATGACTTGGCCGATGAATTGACTAAGGAGGGTTCTGCTGAACCGCTAGACAATAGAGGACTACTTACCGTTAGAGAAATTTTCTCAAAAGTTAGGACCGATAACAACAGGACCTGGAGGATCCCACCTATTTATGACAGGAACCAACAAAAACATCCTGGAGCTACCCTAGAGCTGAAATGCGATAGGAAATTGCAGACCACCATAACAAGATTAATTAGCGGACATACTCGCACACTTTCATATGTACAGGGAGAAAAGATTTTTTTCTGTGTGCCTCAAGTGCAATACACACCAATCTTCTCCAGACCATCTGCTCTCATGTATGGAGCTGGAGAAGAAAAACCTCCTTGAAAGTCCTGCGCTGGTTCGTGACTTTCTGTGGGCGAGCGGACTCTTGGACTTGGTCTAGAACAAGTGGAATAAGGAACAACAACAACAACAAACTAAACTCTATAGTTTAAAGTTGTTTCTAGAGTTTAAATTGAGCATACTTTTGAATTAGATGTATAAGTGCAAAATCTGAGGTAGAATTTTAAAGCAATATTAAAATGACAGATGAAATAAAAATTTTAGAAATAAAATTCATTTCATTACTCTCTTAAAATAGCACTTTAAAGTTCTGCAAATCAGTATATACTAAAGTCTATTATTTACATAGTTAACGAATTTCTGACTTTCTTTGGGATGATAATTAGATATTATCCCAGTGATATTTTAAGCTAATGAAATGTAATATAATATAGCACAGTACGTTAAAGAAGAATAAAGTTTTTTTTATTAAAAATACAAACTACTTCCGTCAGATTAAAAAGTTACTTATTTTTTACAAAATACTCATCAGAAGACAAAATAAGAGGAATAAAACTTATAAAATATAATTATTGATCACAACAAATATTTCGGCAAAGAGAGTGGAGTTAAAACCGATTACCTTGATTCTCCTTTGCTACTTTTGAATCCCTTGTAGCGGCAATTACACTCCACTAGTGAAGAAGAAACGTTCATAGTGATCGTGTTGCTACTGTGGGGTCTCTGGAGCCTGCAACCCCCAAGACTCGCCGAAAGACAGAGGAGAAAGGAAGCCGAGATGTCGTAAGAACGACCCTGTATTACATAACCCGGAGGGGTTTGAAAGGGCCGCGCCGAGTGACCGTTGAAAGATCACCCAGGTTGACCGTCAAAGAGAACTCATTACGTTGTGGCTCTTTCCAATGATGAAACGGGAAGGGGAGCGCATGTTTGTGGTTGGTTAAATTGTTCGTCACCCGGATAAATCATGGAGACTTAACCTTTCGGCCACGCCTCAGAGCATGGTCAAAGGGGTTTTTTAAGATGGAATTTGGAAGACAAGAGGAGGACTCAAGGACGAGGACTGAAAGACGAGAAGTCGGAGACCCGAGACTTGAGAAGAGGAGATTGAGACGAGATTGAATTCGGAGTCGGATTCCGATTCGAATCTCGATTCTCGTGAGCGGTGATTTTGAAGTCAGATCTCACTTCGAGATTTTGTACTTGTTCGGGCGCCTAGTCCCATGAAAACCGATAGCCAACCCTTGGCTGAATAAGCTCTTAGAGAGCTGGAAAGTATCTTCGAATTCTTCGGAATTATCCTCGAAAGTGAGCGCGCAATACCTCACAGCAAGTTATTTATCTTGATAAGTCACATAACTTTTTGGAAATTGTACTAGTGTTTCAGCGGTATAATCACTCAAATTCCTATCTCCGGCCATCGGACATTGAACTCGCCTTGAGTTGAACTTTACTGAACTTTATCAGTTTTCTTACGAGTAGACTCACAATTAAACTGCGATTGATACCAGTTTTGAACTTTTGACTTGACTCTCGCTATCTCATCCTGAGTTATGCAGATTTTATGAATGATATTAGTTTTGTACATCTTTTGTAAAAAATCCATTAATCAAGAAGTCTTAATTAAAATTAATATCCTGTATTGCTGTGTCTTGTGATATCTAATCATACCCCCAGTATCACTGGGCTAAGACCGTACACTACTGTTGAATTAGCTGCGTCTGTGAAGGTTTATTTGTTTCATGACTTCAACTCTATAATGTTCGTTTATTTTTAAACCATCCAAACTTAATAATCATAAAAACTATATTTAGTCAAAATTAGGATGCGTTTACTAAGGATTTATATTTTATCAAACAATAAGAATTTAGTCCAAAAGTTGGGTGGCTGTATTTCGTTTTTCATAACCTCTGCACTCGGGGTAAAACCGGGTACGACAAGTGGCGGAAGAATGATCCAGAGGGTATTGATAATTACCCCGATGGAAACGTTAAAAACGCATAAGGAGTTGATTGGTTATATTGTAATGATGTATTTTCTAATTTAAATAAATGAGAAGGTTGGATCTGTCTTAGCTGGGTCCACGAAGGCTGCATTGACGAGGAGGAAAAAGACAACTACTTTACTTGGGAATTTTGTGATCAATATTCTTAAATTGTCATATAAAATAAAATGCCTTCGACTTTCCACCTGAAAATGTTTTCCTAATTTACCACAAAGTTAACATGTGTACCATGTTTTACCCTACTGGTGGGGTAAAATCGGGTTGACTGATTTCTTTGATAAAAACATCAATGATAAAAATCATAGCGAAATTATGAAGTCTCTCATAAGATATATTCTACTCCTATAAACAATGAATATCTTAATAAAATTTGGCAAGCTGTATATCGAATAGTTTAGATCCAACATGCCTTGGAGTCTTAGCTACTCGGATTTACACCACTTTCACCTACCCATGCGACGCTTATCGATAACCAGCCTTAATTAGCCGGCTTAAAATTTTCCTCACGGTTTGACATAGGAGAGTGTTGCACCTACGCAAACCTATATTCGAAATGGTCATCAATCTCAAACTAAACATTTGGACTGTCGTACTTCAGCAAGGGCAGAGGAAGAATGAGTCATCTTTATTGTACAACACATGTCATATACACTCTTAACAACAATGATGAAACGCGAGTTTATATACATTAGAAGGACGTAACACAGCGCCCTCTATGGAAAAAAAACGTAAATTATTTAACAGAGACACCGAATTTGGACAGGCACTAGATTGGATCGGTATCGTAACTTTAATTTTATAAACATTTGGATGTAAAATATGCACATTATGTTGTAATGATGTAAATATGGTGTATAATATAGTCTGACCACGGATTCCAAGATTACCACTTTTGGACGATTTTACACAGGAAAGAGGTGTCAGGCAATTAGTCATATGAGCGTATTTCTGGGGTTCTTTGTTAGATCACGTTCAGTAAAATGTAAAGATCACCCTTCCATTCTTCACTTTCCATCTATTTTGATGAAAATAAGTCCGCCAGGCGCATGCGCAAAGGCGTGGAGGGTTACCGAATCCGTTGCTATACAATATCATCTTTAAGAGAAACCGCTACGTGGTTACAGTCAGAGAACAAGTGTTGTGATTTAGGCATGAACAATCGATTATTTTAACAGAAGATCAAAAGCCCATATGTTGTTCTAAATTTAGTAGGAAACTATTTTGCTATATCTTGAGATAGGAAATTTCTTTAGTTACAGTTTGCTATAATCATTTTATGAAAATTGTGTACAATTAATGTTAGGAGATTTTTTTTGTTTGTTGTACAAAGGTTGTCTAGATTGGACAATACACAATAAACCTAATTTGCACCATTTAAATCAATGCGATTATTATCTTAAACTGCAGAAAATTTCTTTGTCAATACTTTGAAAGAAATTTGTCACCACTAGCCCTCTTAGAACCCAATTAGTTTGAGCTTTTAGCTTTCAGGTTAAAAAACTTAGCTTTTAAGTAGAATAAATCGATTATTTTTGTATTTAATTATATATCTGATTTCTTAAGGGTACTTAATCCATGTTTGTTTAAGAAAATATACATATAAACACGAGTTATCCGATTTTGAACTGAACATGAAAGACGGAAAAAGACGTTTACGCCGCTCGAAGTTCTAGGAGTCCTCATAAATCTCAATTGGAACAAATGAAAACAAGAAGACACTAAAACCATGAAATGTTTAATCCAAAATTATGTCTCATTTCTGAGGGAATAAAGGAAAGAGAGGAAGAAGTACGATGCATAAACTTTCATTCTTGAATTCATTCATTGTGTGCTGGTGTGAATCTGAGAATCGAAAAATAGTTTTGCTTTATTTGTACTTAAAGACATTGGCAGTCCAGTCTGGCTGACCAGTAATCCAATATTGGTAACCAGTAGTCCAATCTGGGTAACCAGTAGTCCAATCAGGGTAACCAGTAGTCCAATCAGGGAACCAGTAATCCAATCTGGGTAGCCAGTAATCAAATCTTGGTAACCAGTAGTCCAATCTGGGTAACCAGTAGTCCAATCTGGGTAACCAGTAGTCCAATCTAAAGGACCGATTTCCTTGCTAAGACCGGTGACACATTTCTTAAAAACCTGCTTTTATCCTAAAGTGTATTTCATAAAAAGTTAATTACACTGTACTTTTGAAGATAAATAAACGACAAAAAAATCTATTACTTGTTTTTCGTTAAAATTATATATACCACACTATACACTATAAAATGTCCAGGTACTCCGAATTCGGCAACTCTCCCCTGTATGCTGTACAAGCAAACCACTAGGATTGCACTCTTTTCGGGCCTCAAATCTGTTGGGTCTCCAATCAACATGTCATTTTCATTTCTCTCTTGTTAATTTGAGTCACAATATACACAACAGTTGGCCATATTGCTTATCACGAAAATTCTGATAGACGAAAAATTCCAAAATTTCATTTGTAATTAATTTCATTCCTGTAAATGAATCGTTACTTGCGGCAACGACTTGAGTCAATAATCTCAAAATTGTCAGAGCTTTAAAAAGTCTACATGATTTTTTTAATATAAATATTTTGTTCCTACCTGATAGATTTATCCTACCGGTATAAATCTTGTATGGTTACCGAATACGATTTATCTCACCGGGGGGGGGGGCTCGCGAGTTCTCGGATGAGAAGGCGTCAGATAAATAAGAGGGTTCTAGCTTCCCTAATGGGTATAGTATGGGCGGGGCGCTGGGTCCCCCCACTAGTGATAGTACGTAATTCCTTCGGGAGGAGTCGGGCAGTTGTCGGTGATGTCTACTAGGACTCCGGTCTCAGTACTCGAGCAATTGCAACTGCCGTCATCCAGGTTACCCGGACGCTTCAGCAGGGCGAGCGTGATCCAGTTTTCTGGTTACCTGATAGATTATATATACCTATAATGTTATTTTACATAAACCTTGTAATTTTTCACTTATTATGCAAATACCCCTTAAACATGTGGAGACATTATAAAGTCAATTTTGATTAGAAAGCAGTAACTCATGAGGTTTCAAAAATCAACGATTTAATTTTAGGTGCTATATTTATATAAAATATGTATACATTTTTTTAAAAAATATAGTCGTCCTTCAGGCAGAAGTCACTTAGTCCAAAACTATAGTTTTGAAATATACTCAATTTAAATATCATTAATTTTGAGATGTTCCGATAAATGAAACGTTTGATTTTAAAAGGAGACTTCTGCAGACTCGGCTGAGATTACCCTTTTTTGCGTTTTCGAATTGATGAAAGTTCCATCGCTTGGTGTAATACCTGAAATTCAGACCTTCTCAGTCATGTTGTAGTAAAGCTTCAAAGTTTCCGTTAGTTGTTAGAAGGGACTTCTGCACAAAAAAGTATCTTCAATTGATCCTCAAGAGGACTAAAATTCATTTAAATAACTATTTTTACTATTAAATTTTGTTTTTAATTCTGAATTTTATTTAAAAACGAATAAATTTTACATTTTATTTTGTTTTATTTAAGTTTGAATTTGTTTGGAAGTAAACAAATTTTGAATTTTATTTTAGTTGAATTGATATTTCGTGTTTTATAATTGTTTTACACTGAATTTTACTTAAAAACCAGTAGTTTTTAAATTTAAATTTCTTTGAAAATAAATACTCTTTTAATTTTATTTGAGTTTCACTACTATTCCAGGCTTTATTATCATTTTCCCTGATTTTTTTTGCTTTAAATCTGAATTTCACTTAAAAACGAATATCTTTAAAATTTATTTGGATTCTTTTAAGTTTACTTGCAAATAAATTGATTTTGAATTTTATTTGGGTTTCCTTGATATTCCTGGCGTCAATTATTTTCCCTGAATATTTTGTCTGTTTTAAATCTGAATTTTACTTAAAAACGTATAACTTTAAGATTCTATTTTATTTGGATTCTTTCAATTTAAATTTACTTTCAAACAAATAAATTTTGAATTTAAGTTAAGTTTCATTGATATTCTTGGCTTTATAATATTTTTACCTAAAATTCTGAAACGTTTAAACTGTTTGATGTTAAAAGGGAAATTCTGCAACATTTAAATTTGAACTTTTGCAAAAATTAAAAATTGTAATATTTTTTGATTGTCGTCAATGGGTTCATTTTTTACTATGAAACACATTATAGATATCTTGGACCCTAATTTCGATGTTATTTACAGCCCATTCGTTTTATTCTCTCCCTGTAAAATTTTTTTAAATGTCAGAAGTTCCCTTTTAAAATCAATCTATTCAAAGAGTAAACATTTTTTTCCAGATCTCTATCTGATACGATTGGTTTCCTGATATTTAGATAAGTTAGTATCAATAAATAATCAATTGGTAATTCTAAACGACATCAGTAGTCCGTTAAAACATTTTTGTCGACTTAGTGACTTTTGTCTGAACAAATATGATATATTCACATGACTTGAAAATAAGAGATAAAAATATCCTGTTTTCCTTCAAAATCCTAATTAAAGTCATATTTCGAATCATATTGATACTTAATTTATTGGGTAAAAACAATAAAAATTTTCATATGAATGAAATTATATCAGATACAAATTTTCAGCAAAGATCAGGGAAATATCATCTGGTAAATTTGGAGAGAAATGTAGTTACTATGTCAATTCATAAAGGCTGCCCTCATGTTAGACACATGAGTTCCAAATAACCACTATTGCTAAAATTGACAGTATTAACTACTTTTCCAAAAGCACGACCTTCTTCCGATTGCACTCAGAAACGTTTGTAGTAAACATATCACTCATATCTTTCATTGATGAACCCGCACTCTGATAAACATGTGAAAAGCATCTACATGGCGAAATATTTTCATTTATCCAAAGTAAAACATTTTTTTCTGGAAAATTCCACCTTGAATAGGAAATTCAAACATAATTGATCTGAAATCCCCTCCGGCTCTGACAGCACCGAAGCGGATTCCCTGCAAATGTCACGGGGCGCTTTTAAATAAAACTTTTCCTTCTGCAGCCTTTTCACACTTCCTGTTTGCGCCATAAAAGTAAAGAGGTAGGATGATGTAGCTGTTTTGAGGGATTTTTGTGAGATAGCCGATTTCTTTTTAAAATTCTATATGGAATATTCCTTTTAAACGATAGTGGATCTATAAAATGCCGCTTGTTTTAAAATGCATTAGTTTGATACAACATGGATTTCTCTTCGAATATCTTGCCGTTTTATTTGTTTATAAATTGGCAAAAACGATACTACTATTAACCCCTTGTCAGGTTTTTCCATACATCGTAAAAGCATCGAATTATCGCAATTTTAAACTTATAAACCAACACAAAGTCATTTACAGATGTTACAATTTGATTAAAAAATTACATGGAATACATAAATATTTAACCTGTCCTTTAGGTTCTCAATTAAATGACAATGACAACACATTCCCACAATAGAAGGTGTCATCTAATTATATAGTTGAGAAAACAACCAATTTAATGTTTAATGCAACCAAAATTTTATTCTGCTGTCTTTCTACAATTCCAGGGCTGTCTTAATGAGCTTTCCCTCTGATTTTACTTTGAAGAAACATAGTCCAGAACTCTCTGCATAAAAATTTAGCATCTAGAATTATTTGGCAAAGAATAACATTTCTCTTATTAATCCGTTCGTTCTCTTCACTCCTTATACCGCTGCAATAACCGCGACATTTATGGAGATGTCAGCCCACAGCTATGGAGAAGTTAGCCATAATGAGATTTGACGTATTCTTGTATAAATTTTAATATAAATATTTGTGAATCTTAATCCCAGCCCCTATTAACTTTTTGTGAATGATCCATATATATCGAGAATCCTTCTTAATTTGATAATTTTCTTTTAATGTACTTCGATATAATTGGATTGAGATTCTATGAAGACAAACAATCTGCACTTCAAAGGGAGATAATTTCTCTGAAAAAAATTTCGGCATTGAGATTTCGGGGACTTTCTCTAATTTCTGACAGCACGATGGATGATTAACATATATAAAGGTTTTTTCAATAGAGTTTGTTATATATATGAATTAATATAGCTCGCCTTCTTGAAAGGGATTCTGTCCTTCAATTACATTGCGTGACGATATCTATGCAAGGCACAATTCTTTCGCCACCTATACAATTTCGAGTTGAAAAATGATTTAAATGGAATGGTCGACAAGGTGATCTTAATGAAGAGATTTTGGATCAAATACCTCCAATGAATGAAGAAATTTATCACACAGTTTATTATTGAGATAGAAATTAATATATCTCATGAACCAAACTGATTCATCCATTTCAATTATCTTCCCTTTTGTGAAGGCATTTTTCAAAAGACGAATAACTTTTTCCACGGACGATTTTGAACTGAGAAGTGACGAGCTTGGACTGGCGGGCAGGACAATGTTAATGAAGCGACATTAATGTCTTCGCTCGAGATTTCAGGTCATTACTATTATGAAAGAGCAATCTTAAAAATGTCCCTTTGTATTGCAGCATAGAGAAATTTGGTTGGGATTCCTCATCGTAAGTAATTGGCAAAGTAATGTAGTTTGTAAATTATTCTTGAAATATATTTCAGCAACTATGGACTGTCATTGCGAAAATTGTGTGAGAAAAAATTCGAACCTACACGTAGGTAGGCCATTTTCCGATTTAATTGTCCGATTTACTTGCCTTAGGTCTACGTCGTAGCTTTAGTCATAAATAGTTCAGTATGTCAACATTTCAATAAAGATTAAACATTAAAACCCCTTCAGTCGGAATTTAGAAATAATGAAGTGAGACTTTTTCCTTTGGTATACTGTATACTGCTGCAAAGAGTATCTCATAAATTAAATTTCAGGCCTGTAGGTGAAAAATCCTATGTGTCCTATACAATATATTTCAATTTAAAAAAGACGAACAATTACACAAATTTCATTATAAAATTGTCGCGAAAGCATAATAAAATATTTCAGAAGCATTTTAAATGGAGGTAAAAGGATAAAATGCAAAAAATAGCTTTAAAGACAAAATTCACCAAATTTCATCTTGCGGAGAACGAAAATTTTCTGCAGTTTTTTTGGAAAAATTAATAAATAAAATGATCCCATCCCCTAAAAGAAACCTTTTTGCACATATTATAATTATGATTGTCGAGAATCAAATAAAAAAACAGCATGTAGTTTCATAGATTATTGAATTAATAGGAGCAGTTTACATTTGTTGTCCGGTGTACCGGACACCAGGTCTAAAGGGGTTTTAAACATTTTAATGACAATTTTAAAAATAGAAATAGTTTTAGTCGATGACCACAGTTTATATTCGTTCTATATAATATTTTTCTTTTAATTTCAACGACAAAAAAAATAGTAGTATATTTCCTTTATGATCAAATATTTATTATTGCTGGAATTTCTTCCCCTTTCCCAGTTACATATATATATATATATATATATATATATATAAGGTATATATATATATGAAGCAAAACATAACATAAAAAACAATAAAAATAAAATAAATAAACTTTCATATCAAATCGAAAGATAGAAAACGACCAAAGCAACTAGAGTAAACATAATAATGCGAAGAGTATCAGATGGAAAAATTGAGACGCATCTATTATATTTTAGCACCACAATAACTTCATCCCCTAAGAAATGTTATTGTGCTTTAATTGAGGTTTTCATTTTAATATATTATATTCTCTCTGTATATATATATATATATATATATATATATAGGTATATATATATATATATATATATATATATAGATAGATAGATATAAAAACGTACAAGAAACAAAAGAAACCAATTTTCCTCCTTTAATATTTTTTTTTTTGTAAAATATTTATCCTGTATTTTCCAAAAAACTGTTTTCAAGTTACATATATGACTTAGATTTGTGCCAACCCTCCAGAAAGCCCAATTGTTGAAAGTCGAAAAATTTTTCAAGATTAGAAACTAGAAAGTAAATAACTTATAAGAGACCAATTCAATGATTATAATTATTGTTGGGACTTGAGCATTTTCCTAAAGACAGATCTGCATTTTAAAGTGAAAAAATTATTCTTCTCTATATATATATAAGAAACAGCCAGTAATTGAAAAATAAAATGATATAATCAACAAAATGTGAAAAAAAAGAAAGAGAAAAAGAAATGAAAATATAAATAAAAAAGAGAAAAATGCAATATAAAAAATATAAAACACATACAGCAACGAAATGCGCATTAATGTTGCAATTGATGTGAGATTTTCAGAGAAATGATCAATGTCAATTTGAATTGAAGATCACAATATTTTCAAGGCAAAAAGTGTATATCGCAGCAGATAATATCAGTGGTAACTGAAATCATACGAACCGCATAGTATATCGATAACGCTTCTAAAGAAGAAGTTTATAGCAACGCTTTCAAGGCTAATAAAAGCAAGAAAACACTGCCTTTCCTGGAGTCGTTGACAGACCGTGACAAGATTTGAATTGGAAAAGAGGTGAAATATTAATATTTTTTTTACCTAAAAACCGAGAGGGATGTCATAACGGAAGAGAGAACGAAAGAAAGAACTTGTATGTCGTATTGGGGAACAGTAATTGATAGAAGCAAGAAATTCGTTGTGTATTCGTGTTAGGTTTATCTAGTTGGTGGAAAAAAGTTTCTGATGAGGATAGATGGAAAACAATGATGAGAAGAGTAGATTGAGATGGCCATAGAAATTAAGTGGATACCTGCAATAAGGTGCTCAACGGTAATAACATAACTGGTTTTGGAAGGATGATAACTAAAAATTGATTTGAATCTCCAGATAATAAATGATCAAATGATCGCATTTGGAAGTAATCACATCAAGACCTGTCTGGTTGAATGATCCCGCTTGGCCTATTAATACTGGCCAGCAAAAGCTCTCCATGCTATCCATTACTCGATATTGAAAAGCTCATCATTAAATGATCGCAGAAGCAGTACAAAATTTTATTAGTAGTAAGTTTGTCATGAAAGGCTGAATCTTGTTTTGATTGATTTATATTTACGTATTTTCAATACTTCAAGAGTTGATTTATGATAATGTTTAGAATTGAAGAGACTATTAGAGCAAAAATGTATCTATTAACGTAAATTAGAACTGTTCTTTTTGTCTGGTAAAAAAATACCTGTTTTAAAGTTAGACTTTTGGCAATCAATAATTAAACAGGAAAAAATTACTGATCAGTTACTGTTTTATTAACTTAAGTTCATTTGGACAGAGATCATTATTAAGTTGCTATTGAAAATATTTATGTTGAATATAATGGAGTGTATTAATGAATTGAATGCTGAATTTAAATTTCGAACAAATTCCTTCAAAAAAGTGCAGAATAATTGGCAAGTAGAGATGACTACTGGTTCCTGTGGATGACTAATTTTGTTGGAAAATATTTATCTGCTGTTTACAAAAATTATTGTAAATGACAGTAATTTTGTAAGACTCTTCAGAATGTCTATTGGGATGTTTAGTAAGTTTTATGGTCTAGAAATAATTCGTTAAAACCTTTAGTTTATCTAATAGGATACTCTGTAAAGAGATCTGGTTATTGAATGATGAAGCCACGAAGAAACAATGTTATTGAAGACAAATTCTGCATTTCATATAGTACAAAGCAATAATAAAGTTATACGAATTCCTAAAAAAATAAAATCGATAGAATAGAAACCCAAGATTTCCAAGATTCTTTAGCAGGTAATTCGATACTGCAAACATCCGTCTCTACCACAATACTGTTTTTTGGCAATCTTTTCCTTGTCCATTTTTCCTTGATTTGCAGAGATGCAAACCAATGGAAGAGATTCCATTTGGTGCATCCCACAGTTTTGACAGTGAAAAAAATATTGATATTGTCTTTCATTCACTTACTGGCCCTTGTCTGTTATATCCGGAGTAAATGCATTCTGTTTAGCATTATTAGCTAAAACTGTTCTCAGAAAGCGTTAGGATATTTCTTATGTCGGTCTCGTATAGATTTCACTCCACTCCATGATGAGTCATATACGTCTTTGACGAAAAATTCACTACATTCTTTTTAACCTTTCAATTAAAAAAAGAGCATAAACCATCAAAAACTTAATCGCAGAAATACTATTTCAAATGAAGTAAAATATTAGGAAACGGATACTTTATGGTTAACTATAAATTACTAAGCAAAGATTTAAATATGAAAAACTCACTAACATGGTGAATGCGCACAATGCACAGAAAACTCGAAAAGTGAGAAATGCACAATGGAAACACATTAAAACCATTTCAGAAGAAAACCAAAAATCAAAACGGAACATAACTCACGTGCCGGGAGCGACATCAGCAGGGAATCCTGAATGAGCGGTACTTATTATCGGTGTTTTCAAACACAAAAATCTAGCAATAATCGCAAAAAAGAGTTTGTTCTCTGGAACACCGAACAAAAAAATTGGAAACAAAACATCAGGCAAAAGTTCATGTCTACTGAAATAAATATCGAAACCAAATCAAACCAAAGAATAATGTAAAAAATGAAGAAAAGGTAAGCACACGACTACCTAAAAGTCCATAACATAATATAAATAGATGATTTAGACTGCAAAGCACGCGGCACGTTGTATGAACTGAATCGTTCTGGAAGTGCTGACGTGTTCTAGGTTATGAAGGTTAAGAGATATAGAGATTTTTTTACCTTCCTGTTACATATATATATATATATATATA